>OVAN01007923.1:0-18936 GCA_900406275.1 Anastatica hierochuntica | reverse complement strand
AGAACTCGTTCGTGGGTTTGGCGTTAATTGGTGTTCTAGATATTCCCGCGATGCGGCGCGGTTTTCTAATGCTTTTAGCAGTTTTTCGTTGCTCCGGAAGACGTATTGCGTAGTTATGTGGAAGCCTATCCGAGGGCCGTCGACGCTGGTCTTGGTACTTGGGTGTTCTTAGTTTCTTTCGGACGATGTNGAATCTTGGAGCTTTTAGATTTCCTTACGATTCCCATCTCCGAAGGAGGAAACGTTGTTTCCGAGACCCTTTTCAGGCATCGATTTCGTCGAGACAGTTTTTGACCCCAACAATCTGCTTGTCTTTTAGTTTCGTATTTCTTAATTACTAACTCATTAACTCATTGCTTGATCTGTCGATCTTTGGCTACAGAGAGTCTGTGAACCACATAACATTGACAGTGAGAATTTCGGTTCCCACACTCAGTCCGAAGGAAACAAGCAAACTTCAGAGCCAAACATTCCCGACAAGGCAACACCCTCAACACCTGAGGAAACCGTGGACTCAGTTGTAGTCACTGAGACTAAAACGGCCAACGCAACTCTGCCAAATGAGTAATCACTCACGGGAACAAACTGAACTTCGAACGGCTTGATCCTCGAAAGAGTTCAATTATCCCCCTCTTTAAAAAAAGGGGGAGGTGGGTGTACGTATACTCATATACTCCCACACTTTGTACTTGACATTTTTTGATCTGATTTCGACAATAAATTTTCGCTTTTTATTTTTCGTGTAACCCAAAAACGGAAATCATACGAGAAGACCTTTCTTAATGAATTTCGACTATAATTTGTTCATCAACACATTCTACCACAAAACGGAAAAACTTTAGGAAAAAGCGAGACGTCCTGAATTTTCGTAAAGCACAATTGCGAACTCGATCTAAAACTTCTAAAAACAGTCGCAAGACTATCAAACCACACCGGGGAAAAGGACAAGTACTTCTCCCAATTTCACGCCCGTCGATTGGCCCCGACGGACGAACTAGTCACTCACATTAACCCGCTCTTCCCGAAGAATGGGTTCTCATACATCCGACTAGGATAATAGCGCGCTATAAAAGAAATCCGAAATTTTGGTCAGCACTTCCAGAAGACTTAAAAATTTTCTTTGGAGAGATGGTCGGTTCTCGATTGATGAAAGTCATATAAGCCGAGAACTTATCGCAAACTTCAATATCGAGACGGAACCAAGTCGAAATCGAAAACAGGATATGTAAGCCGGAATTACTCACCGCACACCATAAGAACTGAGAGTAGGCCTAGGTCTTGCCCAAAACCCAGCACACTGGTCTCTAACATCTCAAGGCTTGATACCTAACCGATACGAGATCCTAAAACATGTCTGATCGTTCATATCTAAACGCTCAAGAAAGTTTACGAAACTTCTTAACATCTCGAAGAGAAACACATAGAACAATCCACGAAAAGAGTTAAATACGAGACGATAACTCGTATTTTCAATCTACAACAAACAAACTAAACCCAACACACTAGTCTCAAACATCTCAAGACATAGTATCTAACCGATACGAGAATCAAATCTTTGTCTCTTCGCCTATGTTCTCACGTTCAATAAAATCTGAAAGAGTAAATATTTCGAGAGCTCGCATCGGAAACGAACAACAAATATAGTGATTCTCAGAGGAGTAGACATAAGACGACAACTCACGATCTTTCTTCGCAACCGTGACACTACTCACACGCCACCAAATCAAAAGGAAAAACATCATTCATTAACACTAAAATCACAAGGTGAGGGGTTTTGAGTCTACACACGACCCACCCCGATAAACATAAAATTGCCACACTTCTCGTCCAAAATACTACTAATAAACAGGGAACACACTCCCTCAACAGACGAACATTTCTCGTTCAGAAATCATACTCAAAATTGCCAGAGATCAAAAAGTTGCATACGGTAGACGGTCCCAGGTTTTGATCAACCGCGTCCTCTTCGCACCGAGCAGTGTCCCCAACTTCCCCCGAATTGGGAGAAACAGGAATCGGGGCCCAGTGACCTCGAACCCTCTCTTCGATAGACGGGATCGAAGACACAACTTCCTTGCACTTCTTCACATGACTAGACATTTTGTTCATTTCGAAGTCGTAGCAGTAGTTTGGAAGCGGGGTGCGATACAAAGTGCCCACCGAACCATGGCAATCATGGTATTCTCCGAAGGACTGATGAGCATGCTTGTACTTGTCAACTTCTGCCCCAACCTGAACCGAGCGATCAACTACAATTGAGGCGACCTCTCGCTTCCCACGCCTGTACGCACGACGAACCTATGACGCTTGACTCCGCGCCAATTCCTTTTCGCGAGACGAAACCTCTTCGCTTCCTTCTTCAGGCGGGCGTTCTCTTCTTCGAGTCTCTCGGCCTTGAACCGAGCCGTCTGCGCCTCTAAGTTGCTCGCCCAAAGGGCCTCATCCATCACATGGAGACCCTGCAAATAGAAATCCTTGAAAGTTAGGAGCGATATCACTCGAACGATTGGAATCATATCATGAGCACGAAAACTAACCCCCATGCACAAATGCGAGGCCTCCGCATATTGCCCAAACCTTACGAATCCCATGCCAACCGCAGTTTGATTCATCAGGGCATCAAAAGAAGCGAAAAAGGCGTCCCATTCCGGCCCTTTTCCAAAAGGCGGCACCGATGGTTGACTCGGACCACTACCATCTCCGCCGAGTATATCTTGGTGCTACGACCCTTTTGACGGCCCTCTCCGATTCTCGAGAACGCCGCCTCCGTTAGCGGGCGCACGCTAATTTTAGGGAGATCTCTCCCTCTCCAAGTCGGGAGGCAACTCGTATGGGGTAAAAGTTATCCATGGCCGGTTCAAGCTCCCCTTCCAAAACTACGTCGGGCTGAGTACGATTCTTGTGGTACGTGACCGCGTTGCGAAATCGCTGTCGGGAAAAGTAACCCCAGTGGAGCAGGCCACCTCAGAGAAGGTACCTAACAACGTAGATATCTTCCGGATGCAGTGGAAGGGGATCCAAATCTGCAAAACGAAAGAACTATCAGATACCAATAAACGAAAAGAAAACGGCCAAAGTATCAAAAGCGATACCCGCGAGACCCCATTCACGCCGAAAAGAAGAAATGCATTCATTCTCGACGGAGGCACTTTCTAAATGAACAAAGAAATATCGTTTTATCCAATCATGAAAGTTGGACGTAAACGATTGGATCACCGCCATATTTTTCCTCGGCTTAAGTCGATACCAAAGCGATTTACCCACGACCGACGGAGTTAAATACACCAATAGGTAATCGACGCTTAAGTCTATCCCTCGCTCGTAACCCAAAACCAAGAGTCCAACAAGGTGTTGGAGAATGATGGGCGAGAGCTGATCGATCGATAAACCATAATGATCCAAAAATGGACTATGACCCCTGAAATGGGAAACCACAATCGGCAAAGAAACAAATGCGCCTCGTAGCAGGTAAAGAAACCACGAGGAGAAGTATCAGCGTCCTCTCCGGCTCTCGGCATTCGAAATTCCACCTCATCTAGGACTCGGCAGAAATCCCTGATGACAGCGAGGAATGATTTTCGACACTCGCTCGGCCTACGGGCGTCATTTTTGAATTTCGGTCTCTACAGACACCACGATTTGGCAGGTTGAGCTTCGATACCACATGTAATCCGCCAGTATTCCCTCGCTTCATCTGGCTTGATGGAGTGTGGCATGAATTTGACCTTCGGTATAACTTCGCCTTCTTGAACTTGTAGGCTATCGGGGTCAAAAGTCGACGGCAAGGCATTCCAAGAAACTAGATCATTCGCGGCCTTGTTTTTACCTTAAGCAAAGTTTTTTGAAAATGAGCAAGTGAAAGACTTGGAGAATTACTTCTCTCATTTATAAAAAGAGAAATTAACTATTCATCTTCGGAATTTTTAGTCATCAATTCCGCCTAACTTACCTAATGTGCCTTAAAACTTTGCAAGAACATTTCAATGATTCTTGCAAACTGGGAGGCTAACTGTTGGGGTCAAAAACGGTAACGACAAAATCGATGCCTAAAAGAGTAACGGAAACATTGTCTCTCCTTTGAAAATAAAAATCATGAAAGGATTATCAATTCTGAGGCTCTCGCCATCTAGTCAATCTCCTCTCGACCAAATATCGAAGTTCCATGTCTAGCAATCCATAAGCGGCCGCTTCGTAAAGTCCAATCACTCGCAAGAAACTAAACGCAAGAATAACGAAATCAATGTCCGAGACCTCCGAAAAACTTCAGTAAACTAGTTTCGGAGTGACAAGAAGTCATCGTAAACGAGGACAACCGCGTCGCTTCAAAAATACGAGCGATACGAACAACGGCAAGTCTACCTGCCCCATGGGGGCCTGACCACTGTCTGGATGCACGATGGGCGCCCAGACCACCGTGAGGACGCCCAATGGGCGCCCAGACCACCATCTGGACGCCCAATGGGCGGCTAGACCACGATATCCCGACTGTCTTCTCCTTCGAATCCTGGTTCAAGCGTTTCTTGTTTCGTCTCGATTTGAATCTCAGTTGAAGTTTCGCGGCAATAATCGGAAAGACTTATACTTTTCATTAAAACTTCGTATCGATCATATGAAACGATAACGGTTAACTCGAACAACGACATTTTCTTAACCATACGATCGGTCTTATCATTTTGTAAAACCGTCACCGCGTAGTCGTACGAAGAACGATTTTACCAAAAAAGTCGTAAGAATCACTTTGTCGCTAAATGACCCACGAAGATCCAAATACGAAAAAAGTCCACTTACGATTTCAGAACGAGAACGGACCTAGTTGCATCAATGATCTATCCCAGTTTCGCGAAAGATAAAAGGAAAATACGATAAAGTAAAATCAGAAGATAAATATGGATTATTCGTAAAAATATGGAATATTCCCGAAAATATGGAATACATCCGCGAGAGGATATGCACAAATCTAGGGTGGAAAAGGAAAAGGATTTAACCTACGAAGGCACATAAAAGGGGGCTAAGGAGAGGAAGGATGACACACAGAAATTTCTTCACAACTCATACTTATAGCTTTAGGTTTTATTTTCATTTTTTGCTAGCGAGTTGCATCTCGATTAGGGTTACAAGTCTTACGCTGTTAGATCTAGGATACTCGCTGATAGCTCTTGTGGCCACGGCTTAGCACGTGTAGTAACGCTCAATGCAGATTCGAATAAGGTCTCTATTGCTCTATTTTTCTTTCGATTCTCTTTTACGTTTACTTCATCGTCTGTTTTCTTCATGCTTTTGATCTACCGTTGTTTGGTTTAGAAGAAACCTAGGACCTCACGGAAAGTTAGGATTTCCTGGCTTTCCTCCGAACACAAATACCGACAGTGCAAAATTCGGTTCCCACAGTCCCCATTTTGAGTCTTCCGGTTCTTAAGTCCACACTCTCAAACCCTCAACGCTTCTAGAAGCAGATCCTTAAGTTGCATTACAAAGAACAAAAGAAGAAAGGTCTTTTGGAAATTCCCAAGGAATGGGAAGAAGATGCAAAGACAAGTGAAATTGTCAAGAAAAAGCTAGAAAAGGCCATTTCCCAAAGAGACAAAGGTGAGAAGATCATGAGGGACAATGGTATCCCGACAACTACAACTATTGAAAAGACTCTAGAAAAGAACAATGATGAGGGAATGTTTATAATTCCATTTGCTCTTAAGGATTACTATTTTGAGGATGATTTGGCGGATACTGGTGCTAGTTTGTATGTCTTCTCACTAGACCGTGTGAAAGAACTTGGATTTCAATACAAGATCAAGAGAGGAGCGGATCTCATCTTACTAGGGGATGCATCTAAAAAGACTCCTATGGGAAGGCTAGAGAACATTTAGTTAAGGGTCAATAAGACACCTGTTAAGTGTGACTTCGTGGTTGTGGATACTAAATCTAACCAAGCCAAGTTCCCATTGATCTTAGGAAAACCATCCCTCATAACTACCGCAGCTTTAATAGACTTTGATACTAAAGTGCTCATTTTGAAAAGGGTCGATGAAGGAGTCTCCTACTCAATGCTTAAAACCAAGAGAGAAAACGCTTTTTGTGGTACGATGTACCAAAGAGAACTAAAGAAAAAGGGTAGAATTAGAGAAGAAAAGGTCTATAAGAGTTTAGGAAAGGATGGAGTTTGGGATTTGTTTCATGAGGAAGACCCCAAGGGAGATATGTCCCATGAAGATTTGGGCATGATAAAGGATGAACCAAACACTCAATGGTCAACCCCCAAGGATGCTACAATCTTCATTTCCTTAAAGGTAAAGGAGTGAAAAACTTCAACAAAATCAAGAATTGGGCGATGCGGAAGTCACCAAGAGGACCTAATCAAAAAGAGATGGTCCTTAATCTCACCGACTAAAAGGAAACAAGAATGGTCAAGCTAACGACCTTAAATAAGCGCACTTGAGAGGCAATCTCATGCATAGCTCTTGTAAATATTTCGTTTTAAGTCTTTAACTTACGAGCTTTTCAGTTCAATAATGGTGGTATGTATTGGGATAACCTTGTTTCAAAGACATTCTTTTGCTTGAGCTTAGGTGCCAAGGGAGAACCAATCGGAGCCAGGATCAAAGCCAAAATGGAGTATGGATGTACACTTCCAACAAGTCATCATGACTTAGTACTTAAGAAAATTCCTTTTGCCACAGTAAGTTCTCTTAAATTCAAGCATTACATTAGCATTTCACCACTTTAAAAGAATTTCAAAAATGATTTTTCAAAAGTTAGGTTAAGAAAACATAACTCCTTTTGATCCATTTAAAAACCTTTGGTCCTAATCTTTCTAAATCTAAACTTGATTTTCCTTCCTAAAATTGGATTTGAAGATTTTAAGGGTGATTTTGATAAGCTTTTGCCAAATGGTTATGAAAGGAATTTCTAAGGACCATTTTAGCAATTTTTGAAAATCTCACCAACTTGAACACTTAAACATGAATGGCACTTGTTGTTTGAAAAAGCAAAAACTCTCTCTCTTAGCTTAAAGCCATCAACATTTTCATCTTCTTAAGCTAAGCTTTTGTGTTCTTGAGAACTTTGAAAAAAACTTTGAGATTTTTCACAAGATGCATCCACATTTGCAAGCCTTTCACAAACTCTCTACTCTTCACATTCATATTTGCATCAAGAAACCAAAGGTATGGATAAAAACTTCTTCTCTTCTTGATGATTATTATCGATTTTGATGAGAGGAAGTGAATTAGATGTTGTTTGTGATGTATCTTGGAAGCTATAGCTTAGTTGTTGAGTTTTCATGGATTAGATCTTCTAAAAAACAACTAAAAATGCGTGATTCATGGATTGTTTTTCTTGATGAATAGTGCTTATGAATAGTGTTCTTGAGAAAATTTTGGGGAAAATTTGTTTCATTGGTTCTTATGTTGAATTTATGGTACTTGTGCTTGAAATCCTTGAAGAGTCCAAAGAGTTTACAATTTTTGAGTGATGTCCTTTAATGCTTGAATAATTCGATTTTCATAAGCTAAAAGAATTTCTTTTTAGCCTTCATTGAATTTTTCATTGCATTGTTATAATGATATGAAGCTTGCTTTACTTGTTATTCATTGTTGAAAACCTTGAGCATTGTTCATTACCAATGAATTTGGGTAAATTATATTAAGTTCACACTTATCTGAATTTAGTAAAGGTCTTTGAATAATTTAAATGGACATTCTCTTGGTGAATTTTATAGGCATCTTACTCATGACATATGCATCATTCAGTTAATTGTGAAATTTTGAAAATGCTAAGCTAAGGAGTGGTCGAATATTTTTATGGTTCTTGAAGAATAATTTCGGTCCATGTGTATCCATTTGATGTAGCATTCAGATTGAATGTTTTAGCTAAGGAAATTGTTAAGAATCAAGGATTAGTATTACTTGCTCTTGAATGCTAAAACTTGACTCAATGTAAATCCTTCTTAAGCCTTTACATTCGTTCACTAAAGAAATTTTGTACTCACAATATTTACTATCTTTTGTAGATCCGAAAAATGGCTTCAAGAGAACAAGAAAATGTCACCTACACAAGTTGGTACGATGAGGAGACAAGCCTGTACTTGCATCTCCAAGATAACGCCAAGGTCATTGGAACACTTGGGCGGATGAGGACATTTTCAGAGAGATGGAGATTCACAATCAAGTAAAATACTTGATTAAGAAAATGGACATGGGGAACCTTCTATAAATGAACTATGTGACTTACCATTACCCCTCTCTCCAATTCCTCTAAACGGTTAGCATGATACAAGGATATGATCCTTATGAAAGTGTCGTGTACCTCACATTTAAGATCAAGGAGAACTTTTACAAGGTATCCCTTGAGGAGATATGTCAAGTGTATGGTTTTGATCCAACGAAAGAAGATTTTGGTTATAGAAATCGACTTGAATCACAAATACTTTGGGAGAGAATAATCTTACGATGAGGGTTTGGCCAAACTATCAAAGGTTCGAAACCCAACTATTCGTTACCTTTTGGAGTTGCTTGGAAACATCTTTGTGGGGAGAAGCTCGCCAAGACTAGTGAGCCCCTTGAGTTTGAAGTTGCTATTCCAAAGTGTCAAGACGGTTATGAAGGGACTGAGTGGGAACATAAAGGAAGACCTCGTGGGAAACAATGTCAAAAACGGAGGTTTTTTCATCTTCGAGATGTTAGATTATCATTAAGAGTTGAGGACCACAAGAAAACCTTTGATCCGTATTGGCGGGTTCCTCACGCCATTGTTTCTTCACGTGCGAGTCCATCTTGAAGTTTTACGGAGATTAAGAGGAGAAAGAAAGATGGATATGTGTCATCTAGTGAAGGAGAAATTCCTTTATGGTTACCAGGAGTATACAAATGTCCGGATGATCTACTTGTTCATCGATGAAAAGAGGCAAAGACGAGCGTGCTACTTGCGCCTACAAGAGCACACAAGCGCAACAAAGGATGAGAACCTCTCATTTTGTCTCCCTCAACATCTACTTGTCAACCATCACTCCCTACCAAGTGAGCCAAGAATTTATAAGTTTGACCCCAACGAGATACCACAAAATCAAGAAGAAGAAGAAGAAGAAGATGCTTTTGACATTGAATACCAACAACAAGAACCACCGGAGGGTTACCGAAGAAGTGATTACGAAATGTACTTGGAGAGGAAAGTGAATGACAAAGACAAAGTCATAAAAAAACAAGGGAACTTCATTACACGGTTATGGAGAAGGATGAAGAAAAATGAAAAATACAACCAATACGCCTCATCAAGTGAGCCACTCACTTGCCCTTCCTCCTTTGGTAATCTGGGAACCGCAAGAGGAAAGAATGTAACCACCAAGAGCTTCATACTAAGAGCCATCCCGGAGGAAACATGGGAAAGACCCCATCAGCAAGCCTTCAAGGCCGAGAACACAGAGATCCGCACGACAAATCAATGAGCTCGAGCCATCCATCGATTCCACTAGACACTTATACATATGAGTTGTCACAAGGTACACCTACAATCCTTTGTAAATGTTGTTGCATATTTTCATTTTGGTGTGTGTTTTAAAGGTCACTCTCACGGTTTAGAATTCACCGAGACGGTGAAATTTAAGTCTGGGGGAGAGGCTTAGTACTAATATCGTTTTGAGTTCATATGTTTTCTTTTCTCTTCACATATTGATTCATGCATTTTATATACTTATGATTTGTGAAAAACCAAAACAATTTGAAATTTTTTGAAAAAACCAAAAAGATTTTCATTTTGTTTTAAAGCTTTTCATATAGATTGCATGCATTTGTAAATACTTAGTGTGTTAAGAGCATATAGGATTGCATTTTGCAGAGGAAACAATGATAGAACCACCTCATAGATAGTTGAGTTTTGTTTAATGAAAAATGCCCTCACTAGTAGTAAGATGTTGCATATAACACTTTTTATCTTAGAAAAATTCATGATTGGAATTAACTACTTAAAGGTCTTTGCAAATGTGGAAGTAAGCTATCTTCTGAGTCAATTCCTATTTATTATGGCCTTTAATGAATTTTAATGTCTTACTTATGGGTTTTGCTATTCTTGGCCATGGGAAAAACTACATTTGAGCTATGTTTTAACCATATTTACCACCATTTATTATCTCAAATGGCTACTCCCATCTTTATAGTAGTGACCACCCCTTGTAAACCCTTAAACCTTTCTTTCAAAACCACCAAATATTTTGATATGCGAGGCCTCTTTTGGAAAGTGCACACACGGGAAAAATCCCAAGTGAATTGAAGTTGAACGACAAAGAGGATACTTCCTTAGAGTTAGCCTCACTTTACGGCTAACTAGAGTCATAGGAGGAGAAAATCTTTGTGGTTTTGGGTTTGTATAAGTTTTGGGAATGGTTAGTGTGTATAGGGTCAAGTGGATGTTCCTTAATGCATATATGATCCTAGGTTGTTTGAATAAGAAAAAGTAAAAGAAAGAAGGGAATCAAAAAAAATAAGAAAGAGAAGTGAAAGAAAAATGCAGTAGAGATTAGTACTAAGTTTAAGGTCTAACCTTAGAAACTAAAAGCTAAGAGAGTCCACCCTTGAAAAGAAAAAGAAAGAAAGAACCCAAGTGATTAGGTAGTGACTCTTAAAATAAAAAAGGTTAGTAGCTAAGAAGTTTAAAAGTTGAAGAATCTCTAGTTGTCTACAAAAAGAAAAAGAATGAGTGAGTTTGGTTCAATAAAAAATTTATGGTTTCTAATGCTAGGATGGGAAGTTTATCAAGTAAGTGTCTAGATCCTTAGGAAGCAATGGGGGTGAGAACAATTAAAAGGAAGTAAATCCTTTGTATGTGTAAATTGTTCGGCTACCACCTTGCTTTTGCCTATTGTCTTACACTATTTTTTTAGAGAAACCATCATAAATTGAGTGAACCCTCTTCTTTTTAAACTTCTTTACATAAACCCTTTCTTTGAACTCCAAACCTAATGGATGAGATGCATTTACCATAGGTAAAGAACTCACGCCTAAGCTTAATTGAATGTAAAAAAGATTTGGCGATGGGATAGTTTATAGATGCCTAGCTTAGATTATAAAAGTTGGTTTTATGATGATCATGGAGGAGTACATAGAGACTTAGATGATATTTTCACCATTTTACTTGTTTTGAGGAAATTGGGCATAAGGCATTACTCTCTTATCTTGGTTTTGAGTTCCCACTAGCAAACCTCATTTTCGGGTTTGATCTTTGTTGTTTGCTTGAGGACAAGCAAAGGGCAAGTCCGGGGTGTTGATGTGTATATATTTTCTTGCATATTTTGGTGCATTTTGGTTAGCTTCATCGAAATTTAGGTTGTATATATTGCACATAAGTCTTAGAATCCATGAGTTTGAATCTAGAGTCTAGTTTAAGATCATATTGCATTTCCATGTCATTTCTTTGCATTTGTAGGAACAACTTTAGGATGGATTCATGGAGACTCTACAGATAGATTCAAGGTGGATTTGGAACTAAGGTATCAAGGAAAAGAGGACCCAAATGCTATGGGAGAATATGAAACCAAAAGGAGCAATCAAAGGATGAAAGAAGAAGCCACGAGCTGCCAAAGTGAGCAAATGTCGACATGGAGGTCGACAGTAGCCCATTGTGTGTCGACAGCAGGCTAAGTTGGGAGCCTTTCTGCCCAAAGTAAGCAGCTTTCGACCTCCAATTTGATAGTAGCCTACTTTTGGGAAACGTCATGGCACCTTGACGGGAAATATTGCTTATAGGGCACCTACTCTACCCCTGTTTAGTATAAATACCCTCTTTTGTGAACCAAGAACATATCTTTGATCCATCTTTGATCTTTGTTTTATCTTTTCAATATCTTTTCTTATCTTTGAGATCAAACTCTTTTAATAACTACTTTAAATACTTTGAGTGGATTTGGATCTCTTCTCTTCATCTCTTTCTTTTAGATCTATTTCTAAGAACATGGAAGCTTAAAGACCTAATCTTTGTCTTTGGATTTCCATGACTCTTAGTAAGTAGATCCTTCTTGGATCTTGAGATGTGGTAGGCTAGGGTTGTGATGGATGATTAGGCTAGATTTTGCCATAGAATCATACTAGATCTTGTTTAGTTCTTCAAAGTTCATTGCTTGCTCATTGACGCCAAGAAAGTGTTCGATGAAGTGCTTGAGAGAACAAGATCTATGTGTTTTACTAGGGCCCATAAGAGTGGATGTTACCTAGGTTCTAAGCGGCTAGAAGGGCTTGAGGAACACTATCACTTACATGTTTAGATGGGCAACAAAAGAGAGTTTAGCCTTGTAATGTGTATGGGTGAATAGATCTTTACCAAGAGAGTGGGTAGATCGATAAAGGAGGGATCTTTGGCCTAGGAATAACTTTAATCATCTAATAAAGCCTTAGCAAAGTCCATTGCATCTCTAGATCGACCCTGAACCTATTGCTATTATCAAGATTCGATCTTTTTCATTGTTTGCATCCAAGTTCACTCCTTTTTGCTTTTACTTATTGCTTGCTTATTTATTTCTTTCATTTATGCTTTCTAATTATGTTTGACCTTATTGATCGCTAGATTTAGTGGCGACCCGTGACAATCCTCATCTAAATCGACCCCTAGACTAGGATATCTAGTGTATTCCCTTTGTTTAGGTCCTTTTAGACAAACCTCTGAATCCGTGGACGATACCTTAAGTACTACAACTCGACCCCATTCTCTTGCGGGATAGTGAGTGGGCTTAGGTTTATAAATAATAAACTTCGACGAAACCGCCCATGGCCATGGTTTAAGTGCCGAGTTTATAGATTCGACGATGTTGCTTGTTTTTATGTTGTATCTATGTCCTGGGAAGTGAAGTCTTGCCCATAGATTTATTCCCGCTTCCTCTAAGTAACCGGCAAGGTTGGGATTCGCCCCTCGTATTGCATCCATGTATCTATTAAAATCATAATGAGTATACGTATACACAACGGATTTGACAAGGTACAGAAGGTGTCTTCCCTTGAAGTTGGTGACAATTTTATCCTGAAGGTGATAATAACATATCCCTCTTGTTGCCCATGGCATAACCATTTCAATTGCATTCTTAATCGAGACGTGCCTGTCGGAAACTATTGCTAAATAATATAAATCAGAGATACATCCACTCAACTTGGTAAAAAAACAACGCCATGATTCATCATCCTCAGCGTCCACAACAACAAAGCTAACGGGAATATTTGAAAATTTGCGTATTGGCCGCAAGCTACTAGTAGAACACCACCATACTTCCTCGGTAGATGACACTCATCCACCACCATAACTCATATAAGATATTGAAATACAGCAATCGAGGCTCCAAGAGCAATGAAAAAACATATTTGAATATGTTTTGATCATCGACTAGTAGATCAGTGACGGTTCCGGGATTGGCTTGTTGGACATGATATAAATACGAAGGTTGGTACTCATATCCATCTTCTGTTGTTCCCCTCACAAATTTTGTTGAAAATATCAAATCTCGGTAGGAAGTAGTATAGTCCATCTTTAAACCAAATTTCTTCTTCAATGAAGATCTAATCATCTTCGGTGTTACTCCATCAATTTTCCCCATTCATCATAAATTTTTTTACCAATGTACCTCGGAGCATAACATTTGCGCAAAGAAATTCGGTCTGTCACTAAGAAAGTACGTTCTTTCTTGTACAGAATCACCCAAAATGTATTTGGTTCGTTTTTCACGGCTGCTCTAACCCTTTAGTTGCATCATTCCACACAACATTTAGCTACAAACAATTTTATGTATACTTATGCACTTTGTAGGAGAATTTCGCCATTATCATTGTCAAGCGGACCTCGGATATAAGCACATCCTTCGTAGGAACACTTGTTGTGACAAAGAGACCGTCCGACCATGCCATGTTCATTCTTCGACCTTCACCAACGAAGCTTTCTTTCGCACCAAGAAGCGTGTTATCATCCTTATTTTCACTAAAATCTTAATCCTCAACTTTCTCATACACACTGTAATCTTCAAAGAATTCATCTTTAACATCACAAGAAGGATATTCTACCGCAACATAATCATCATGTTTGACGTTACCAACTCCCTCACCACCATCAGACATATCCATATCTTGTCTTCCAATTTTTTTGCATCTTCCTCAGAGTGTTCATCACAATTACCATCTTCCTCAGAGTCCTCAACATCAAGTTTGTCATTTTTCCAACTAGTCATCCCCACGCTACTCGAGACACAAAGTCGTATAACATGGACTTTACTCAACTCGACCAAAGACCGCACTTATCTATCATTTGAGACACACATTGGTGGGGTAGGAGAATCAATATCAATTAGTTTCAACACAGAATTCGATAACGAATAGGTTTAGAAAAACTCAGTGTTCTTGTCCAGATTATAGTCGTCTTGTGCCATCTCAATGAGTTCACGATGTGTACAAGCATCACTCAAGAAGAATATTCTTTCGCCTTTGCGATTATCCACCTCAAAATGCCACTTGAAGCCTCTCGTCATCCATTCTCTATAGAAAACAAGTACTTGAACCATTATCTGCAATAAAAGCCTTTTACAAACACCACATTAGCATTCGAGACTATAAAATTAACATCCTAAGAAAGTTAGCTCGATGGAGACTTCGATGCGAAGTCTCAAGCATATAATCTAAACACCTAATAAGTTAAAATAATTATTTTGAAAATAAATATGCAACAAAAACACCTAAGATTTATACTGATTTAAAAGCCATAGTTTGGCCATAGTTTTGCAATTGGCCATAGTTTGAGTTTGAGTTTGAGTTTAATTTTGCAATTGGCCATAGTTTGAGTTTTCCATGAGACTTCACGATGAAGTCTCATTCAATATGAGACTTCAACTTGAAGTCTCCTGAAAAGTAGGGTCTAGTTTTGCATTTGACCGAGCTTTGAATTTTAAGGGATATTTCACGATGAAGTCTCCCGTACTTTGAGACTTCATTGTGAAGTCTCCCAGACAATTAGACTTCACGATGAAATATCTAGAAAAGTAGGGTCTTGTTATGCAATTGACCACATTTGATTTTTTGATGAGAATTCATCTTCAAGTCTCCGAAAATAAAGGGATATGTTTCCATTTGTCCAAAATATTCGGTTTATCAAATCAGATTTCAGAGACTTCACGATGAAGTCACCGATGGTTTGAGACTTCACAGTGAAGTCTCTCAAATAGTCAAAGTTTTGAAATTTTGCTCAAATGCTAAACTAGCCCTTTTTCCACGGAGACTTCACGACGAAGTCTCAATAAAAGTACTATTTCTGAAGACTTCAAGATGAAGTCCCATGAAAAAATCAAATTTACGGTCAAATGCAGAACTATGCTCTTTGACGCAGACTTCATGGTAAAGTCTCAACTCCAGTTTTTTATTTTCTAAAGGAGAGTCTGAGACATTACAATAAAGTATAATGATAATAAGTCAATTGCAAAGTTAAACCCCTGTTGATTATGAGACTTAATAATGAAGACTCAGTTCTGATAATAGGCGAAAAGCAAGTATAAGCTACCTTAGGAGCTCGTTTTACGTTGCGCCGACATCTAAGAAATGCTTATACCACCATTAGCCAAGAAACCCAGTCGTTTTTATGCACAAATCTTGGTAAATCGCAAGATTTATGAAATGTGAGTTTTTAAATCGATTTCTTTGAGTTTAAACGCTTAAATTGGAGAGGAGATGAATCTTTAGCTCAATGGAGCATTACAATCTCAAATATATGTAGTTTGAAGGATTTACATATCGATTTTGGTTGGTAATGGTGGTCGAAGAATACTGAAGATGGTGACATTTTCATGATTAAGTGCACTTTTTGGGTCATTTTATTTGAAACCTAGCCATGAGATTTCATCTTGAAATCTCAGTTAGGTATTTTCGTAAATAAAACACCTTGTGAATGACAGTTTAAGGCATTTTGAAAAGTGGGGGATGAGAGCTCTAGCTTTTCCATTGACTCTAAATAAGGGTCTAGTTTTGCAAGAGGCCCTACATTCTTTTCAATTTGTCTGATATAGGGAGATACCACAACCTCTGGTATTGTATCCTATTCTGACCAACTCCTTGCGGACTGAATCTTGGATTTTTGAAAAAATGACATTCCTCATGCAGCTTATCATCGTCTTTCCAAAAAATTATACAATTGTCCACATAAATTTAAATGAACTCATATGGCAGACCAAAACTAATAACCAACTTCTGTATCTCATAATACGTTTCAGAAGCCAAATTATCAGAAGGAACATACTCTTTTAACAAATCAACCCAATCATCCATGCATACTTCAGACAAGTTATAATATGTTTTAATATTTATCATCCTAGCAACTAATGACAATTTAGAGTGTCCTTCTCTACATCCAACATATATTGGTTCATTTGTAGCATTTAACATGTCGTAAAATCTTTTAGCATCTAGATTTGGTTCTTCAACAATGTTATCATCATATGAGAATGCAGCAGTATTAGCTTCATGATGAAATGCATATGTAACCATGCCACTAATCCTATCGTGTTGATTATCGTCATTATGATGATGGTAATTACAAAACTCATATTGATAATGCCTATCGGCAGGTTTGACATTGTCTGTAGATTGATGATGATAATAACTACTACTGCTACTAGCAACATTTCTGCAATGTCCTTCTCCATGTTGAAATCATATGAAATAATGTGGTGTAAATCCTTTTTTTTTAACAGATGCTTACAAAAAAATTCGACAAGAATGAACCGTGTATTTTTGTACTAACATCTTACCACTTTTGATAGTGATCAGTAGAATTGTAGCTTGTTGCATGAAAATTTCAAGACCTCCGAGGAACTCTTGAGTTATCGATCCCTCTCCATCTCTATGCATGTACATCCACTGTAGGATTTCGTATATATCGTCTACAGAAATTTTGTTTTGTCTTTGTGTTTGAAGAGAGAAAGAATGTTTGAGGTTTTATTTTGTGGTGAAAGTGAATGAGGTATTTAACAGAAATTTCAGAACTTTTACCATTGGATTTACATTGGAATATAACAACAAATTAACATCGTTAATTTTTTCCACCAATAAACAACTATTTAACATTGATTTAACGACAAACTTTTTCATTGTTAACAATTAGATACACCAAAAAATGAATGTTTTTCACCTACCAACATAATCATCTCTAATTCGTTGATATATTACTTCGAAAACATGTCGTTGTAAAATCATAGCTAAAAACGACAACATAACGAAGATTGTTCAAATAATGTTAAACTATTGCAAAATCATCGTTATATACCATTGAATTAACGACGTTTTTTCGTCGTAATTTACCAACGATTTTACGACGAAATATTTTTTCGTTGTTAATTCATCGTTATATCATAGCTAACCTTTTGCAAACCTAACCGTTGAGAGAAATTGGAGGGTTGGATGGAGGCAAGTGGGATAATTCATTGATAAAATAGTCTTTGTGTCCATCTTCCGTATCAAGTATTATACTTGATCGAGGATCTCCAAATCTCTCAATACTTCCTCATCGGCCCATATGGTGTTAGTAATTGTTGCATTCTCTTGAAGATGCAAGTATAGGACTTCTCTCTTCATCATACCAACTTGAGTAAGTGACATTTCTTGATTCATAGAAGGCCATTTTCGCTTCCTAAAATCAAAATTTGTAGACATTGTAAGTTTCAAAAAAAAACAAATGAAACGATTAAAAATGTTTTAGCTTTGAATCGAATTTAACATTCATGCATAAAACAACACAATTTACAATTTTTAGCAAGGTTCTTAACCAAATCATTCAAGCTAAATGTTATGTCAAATGAATTCAAGGGAACCGAAATTCCTTTCAATTTTGTACCAAAATAATCGGTCATCTTAAGCACTCGATACATTAGCATTTTCAAGTTCTTACAAATAACCGGATTACAAGTCATGTTATGAATGAGATGCTTATCAAATTACCAAGAAAAAATTCATATGAATCATTACAAAGACCATTTATAAATTATAAACAATTGTGAAATTAATATAATTTGTCCAAATTCATCGATAATGAACTAAATTTATGGTATTTAGCAATTAGCAATAAGTGAACCAAGCATCAAACAAACATAACAATACATGAAAAATGAAGTAAAAATTCAAAGTCCTTTATTGAAGACATACAAATCGACATAAGTATATATGAAGGACAAGTTAACGAAATGGCAAACTCCTTGAATTCTTTTCGATTACCAAGCATATACATTATCAACTACCCTTATGATTTCATTAAATTAAATTTCCCCAAATTTTTCTCATGAAAACTATTCATTGCACTATTCAAAATGAAGATCAAGTTCCAATTCAAGCTCATTTAGTTGTTTTCAAGTGGTTCCAATGCATGAAACCGTAACGACTATGTTCAGTCTACTAAGAGAATCCACAAACAACATCAAACCTACTTCTTAATAGGAAAAATCGAAAATTTTACGAAAGAGAGAAGAACCTCATACCTTCGCTTCTTTGATGCAAAAGACAGTGTGAAGTGTAGAGAGCTTAAAGAATGCTTTAAACAAGAGTAGAACTTGCAAACTGTTTTTAGAAATTAAATAATAAACCTTTCTCTCTTACAAGAGCAAGTGAGCTCGATTTCTTCAAGATATAAAGAGAAGCGATAGTTTTTATTTCAACCTGTACAAAGTGAAGCTAAAGTGGTCAAGTAGGTGCCTCCTTTTGAATATTGTAAAATGGTCCTTTAAGAATCTTTTTCTTTAACTATTTGCAAAAATATTTTAAATGCACCATTAAAATTTAAATTAAATCTGGAGGACAAATTAATTTGAGCTTTTGAAAAGATTAGGAATAAAATATTATTATTTAATCAAAGGTATGAAGTTTTTTTAAAACAAGATTTTGCAAAATCTGTCTTAGAGACGTTTTTAAATGGTGAAATGCAAATCTTACTCTTTTAATTTTAGAAAAT
>OVAN01007922.1:0-18937 GCA_900406275.1 Anastatica hierochuntica | reverse complement strand
CATTTTGCAAAAGTTGAATAAAATCACCCTTAAAATCTTTAAATACAATTTGGTGGGAAAACCAAGTTTAGCTTTTGAAAAATAAGGACCAAATGTGTCAAAATTTGATCAAAAGGGCTTTAGTTTTCATAAATCAAGCTTTGCAAAATCACTCTTGAAAATCTTTTAAATGTTGAAGTGCAAATTAGATGCTTGAATTTAATAGAACTTCCCTTGGCCAATGGAGTGTCTTTAAAATTGACTCATATCGACTTGTTGAAAACATAAATCTGTTACTCCATTTTGACTTTAATCTTTTCTTTGATTAGCTCTCCTTTGGTACCTAAGCTTAGAGCATAAGAATGTCTTTAGAGAAAGTTTTTTCAAGACAAATCACCATTATTGAAATTAAAAACATGAAAGTTAAAGACTTAAAACAAATATTTACGAAGGATATGCATGAGATTACTTCTCAAGTGCGCTTGTTTAAGATCATTAGCTACACCGTTCTTCTTTCTTCCTTAATTGGCGAGACTAAGGACCTCCTCCTCATGGCTAGGTCCTCTTATAGACTTCCTTATCACCCATTCCTTGATCTTGTTGAAGTTTCTCATTCCATTACCTTTGTTGAAATGGGGATTGTAGCTAAGCTTGAAGGTTGTCCCTGGAGTGATGGTTACATCCTTTGTCGTGCCCAAGTCTTCATGTGGCACATTTCTTTCGAGGTCTTCCTTATAAAGTAAATCAAAAACTCCATCCTTTTCAAAACTCTCATAGACTTTCTTCTCTCGAATTCTACCCCTTTTCTTTGGTTCCTTTAAGTAGATCGTACCACAAAAAGCATTGTCCTTTTTGGTTTTAACCATTGGGTAGGAAAATCCTTCGTCGACTTTTTAAAAACGAGCCATTTAGTATCAAAGTCTACTGAAACTCCGGTAGTGAGAAGGAATGGCGTTCCTAAGACCAATGGGAAATTGGCTTTGTTGGACTTAGTATCCACAACCATAAAGTCACACTTAACAAGTGTATTGTTGACTCTTAGCTCCATGTTCTCAAGCCTTCCCATAAGAGACTTTTTAGATGCATCCCCAAGTAGGATGGGATCTGCTCCTCTTTGGATCTTGTGTTGAAGTCCAAGTTCTTTCACGCAGTCTAGTGATATGACATTTAAACTAGCACTGGTATCCGCCAAAGCATCCTCAAAATGGTAATCCTTAAGAGAACATGGAATTAGAAACCTTCCCTCATCATTGCTCTTCTCTAGAGTCTTCTCAAAGGCTCTAGTTGTAGGGATTCCATTATCCCTCATGATCTTCTTAACTTTGTCCCGTTGAGAGATGGCCTTTTCGAACTTCTTCTTGACAATATCGTTTGTCTTAGCTTCTTCTTCTCATTCCTTGGGAATATCCAAAATACCTTTCTTCTTGAGTTCTTTATAATGCAACTCAAGGATTTGCTTCTTAAAGCATTAAGCGTATGGGAGTGTGGATTTAAGAACCGGAAGACTCAAAATGGGGGAAATCTTCCTCACTCACCTCTTCTCCTCTAGGCATGTACCTAGGAGTCTTTTCCTTTTTCTCAAATGTCTCTTTCCTTGAGACATTGAGTTTCTCTTCCTCTTTGAAGCTATCATCCTTCTTAGCTTCCTCCAAAACATTTTCCTAAGTAGCCTTATCAACAAGCAAAGACTCTTCTTCTTCTTTCTTCTCAACATCAACAATTCCTTTAGCCAAAGGAGTATCCTTTTTCTCAAGCTCTGTTCCAATTGGAGCATCTTTCTCTACAATTTCAAGGTCAATTTCAGCATGACCTTCCTTAAAATCCGAGTTCCCAATCAAATCCACATCCAAGAAATCAACAATCTCATCAAGGGGATTCAAAAATAAATTCTCAAAATCATCAATAATCTTTTCCTCTTCAAGATTAAAGACAATATTGTCCCATGGTTGAGGAGTGTGGTCGATCTCTTCTAGAAAGGCATTGCAAAAGTCCTTACTTGATTCTCCTTTCTCCTTAGATACTCCTTTTCCTTTACGTTCCGAGATCACTTGTTGGAGTTGAGAATCTATTACCTTGATATGTAAAGCGAGAGCTTCATGCTTGATATTCATATCACGGTAGATAGACTCTATCTTTACATTCATTTCTCCAAACTTCTTGTTGAGATCGGCTTTTGTCTCGTTTTGTCCTTCCACTAGCTTCTTAAACATAGCATGATTCTCTTCTTCTTTGGTAGAATCGGTTTGTTGTTGAGGCTTTTGGTAGTAGCCTTGCCTAGATTGGTATTGGTACCCTTGTTTGTTCGTCTTCGAAGGATAGACTTGATCTTGTGGATTCTCCACATTAGTGCTTATGTAGGATAAGTTGTTGTTGAAAGACTTGTACCCTTGGTTGAAGGGTTTTTGGTGGTACCCTCCTTGTATGTATCTCACTTCCTCGTGATTCTCAACCTCTTGTCCTTCGACTTCGGTTTCCGCAAAGTGAACACTTCTTCTTGTTTGTTGTATGAGCCTATCAAGTTTATCATTTAGCTCTTTGATCTTGTCCTCCTTAGATCTGGTGCTCCTCATCGTTCTATCATAGTCATCCCCATCGCAATTGTCACTTTGGGCAAGGTTTTCTATGAGCTTCTCTCCTTGCTCGGCGGACATACTAGCGAAGCTTCCCATAGAGGCAATATTCAAAGTCAAACGGTACTTCCCATGGATACCTCTATGGAAAATTTGAAGAAGGTTGCCCTTTTTGAGACCATGGTGAGGACAACTCCTTATATATCTGTTGAAGCGCTCCCAAGCTTCATAGAGCGATTCCATTCCTCATTGCTTAAAGGTGAAGATATCATTCCTAATCTTTGCTGTCCTTTGGGGTGAGAAGAACTTAGCCAAGAATCTCCTCTTACACTCCTCCCAAGTTGTGACAGAAGAGGTCACAACTCCTTTCTCCCATTGAGATGTTTTCTCTCCTAAAGAGAATGGAAACAAAGTCAACTTGATGATGTCCTACGGCATTCCATTGATTTTCACCATTCTGGTCAACCTTTCAAAGTTGTCTAAGTGCTTAAGGGGGTTTTCCAACACAAGACCAAAGAATCTAGGGTTTTGCACTATATTGATCAAGCTTGACTTGATCTCGAAATTGTTGTTTCAGATTGGTGGGCATCTTATACCCATCCTTTCACCATTAGTAAATGGCTCATCGCCTTCTCCAATCCTCGGTTCTTCTCTAGGGAGGTGGAATGGACGGTTTCCTTGGTGTTCTTATCCCACGAAATACCCTTGATAGAGAGGGGGAATTCGTTCTTGTTGAGGGTTCTCCATAGGTTGAGGATTCTCTTGTTCAACCTCTTGATTCATATCCAACCTTCTTAAATGGGCTTCTCTCTCTCTAGCTCTTCTTTGTTTTGAGTGTTGCCTTTCAATGATTGTTGGATCGGTGTCAAGAAGTCTTGTATTTGGCTCACTTCTTGATCTTGTTATCATGTACCTTCACAAATCAAAGATAAAATCCTAGTCCTTGAATCCTATAAATCTCTTTGAAGATTCTAGCTAAAGCCTAAATCCAACGGCAACAACACCAAAACTTGATCACGGGTATTTCGTGGTCGAGTTTACAATTTATAGACCTAATACCCTACTTTCGATCCCGCAAGATAACAGGGTCAATTGTAGTATTTTAGGGTCGTCCAATGATTTAGAGGCTTGTACTAGCAGAACCTAAATAAGGAGTATATACTAAGGGTTCTAGTCTAGAAGGCGATCTAGTAAGAGATTGTCACGGGTCTCAACTAAACCTAATCGAAATCAAAGGTAACCATGGTGATTGTGCATAAACGAAAGTAATAACAAACTAACGTAAAAGTAAAACAAGAAAAGAGTAAACTTGGATCTAATCAAAAGAAATATAGGATCTTGAGACAATGGTTATGGGTTCGGGTTCAATCTAAGGATGTAATGGACTTGGGTAAGGCTTTATTTGAGGATCGAAGCTATTCCTAGACCAAGGATCCCTTTATAGTCGATCAACCCACTCTCGTGACGGAGATCTATTCACCTATACACACTACAAGGCTCGACTCTCGTTTGTTGCCCATCTAGGCATGTATGTGATAGTGATTCTTAAGACATTTTAGTCATCTAGCACCTAGGTAACATCCACTCTCATGGGCCTAAGTAAGAGACATAAATCTAGTTATCTCAGGCATTTCATCGAACACTTTCTAGGCGTCTTTGAGCAAGCAATGAACTTTAAAGACCGAAACTAGATCTAGTAGAAATTTCTGCCAAGATCTAGCCTAAACATCCATTACGACCCTTGATCTAACCCTAGCCTACCATATATCAAGATCCAAGAAGGATCTAATCACTAAAAGTCATGGAAATCCAAAGACAAGAAATGGGTCTTTGAGCTCCCATGGTTTTAGAAGAATAGATCTAATGAGAAAGATGAGAAAGATAAGATCCAAATCACTCAAACAAAACAAAGAGTTATTACAAGGTCTTTAGATCTCAAAATAAAAGAAAATAGAAGTGTTTTTAAGCTTAAGGATGTATCTTTTTGTTCTTGGAACATAAGAGGTATATTTATACTAAAGAGAGAGAGAGGAAGCCCTAAAAGGGTGATTTTTTTATAAAGGCAACCAGCCATCAACCTCCCAGATCGATGGGAGGTTGCCTGAGGTCGATGGGATGTTGCACTTAGCAGCAAGGTGCTTTGTTGCTGTAACTGAGACTAGCCATCGACCTTAGGAGACCAGGCATCGACCTCCAGGTCCATGGCTGGTTCCTTTTACAGTTTCTTGTGGCTTCTTGCTCCCCTTTGATTCCTTGTTGATCCAATCTTCTTCCATAGAATTTAGCTCCTCTTTTCCTTGATTTCTTAGCTCCAAATCCACCTTGAATCCATCTCTATAGCCTCCATAGATCCATCCAAAGTTGCACCTACAAAATGCAAAGAAAACGTATGCAAATGCAATATGTTTCCTAAACTAGACTCTAGACTCAAACTAATGCATTCTAAGACTTATATGCCATATATACATCCTAAAAGTGGATTAAACTAAGCTAAAATGCATCTAAATATGTATGAAAATATGTACACATCACCCATCTCAAAGACTTCTCAATTCTTTCATCGTTTCATCAATAAACCGGTTTTATAGTCTTCCCTTATCTCTGATTGATATCATGCTTTCTTCTCTCTTTTTTCTTCGTGTTTTACATGTTAAATACTGAGTAATTTGATAGTTGGACAGTAGATTAGCACGAGTTCATAATCATGTTTGCTTAGGGACTCATATCTATTAGGATTATCATATACGTTATCACCTTTGCTTGTGTGCATTGTTATTTGCTCTCTAAGGCCAATTTGTAAGTAGATTTAAAGTAGTTTGCTTTCCAAAAGCGTTTATTACTACTGGAACTAGTATTTGATGAGCAATTCTATTTAGGCAATGAAAGTTGATCAATCTAGAATTGTGAACAATCAATCATACACACATAGTTAATGCATACTTTTCTTCTACAGGGCGTCTAAAAGACGATATTACTTGATCATCATTAGTATAGAATCCAGAACCTCGAAAGTGGAGAGGACGATATTCCTTTGCTCCATTGACTGCACCTTTTCTTCCAGCTTTTTCATATGCATTTAAATCTTCTTTCCCTTGATTTTGGCCTCAAATCCATCTTAATCCATCCATTTAGCTCCCCATAGAGCCATTCCAAAGGTTCACCTACAAATGCATGCAAATGAAAGAAAATCCTATAGTAGACTCAATTCCTAAACTTAATGGATTTTTACACTAAAATGCATTATATACAATCTAAATGCAATCAAATATGGATAAATAGGCTCAAGTATTCATGAAAATATGCATACATCACATATCAAACCTCTGATTTAGCAATTTTACTGCCATTCCTGAAAAACTAATATGCCACTCTAGCAAAACCTACTAGAGCAACTGGGTGTATTGACGGAGCCATAAAGAAGAAGGAAAATGGAATAAGAGAAGAAAAGAGGAAACGAAAATGTCATGGAACAAGCGATGACTACTATCGAAGATGGCTATCGAATATTGCTTCTTTAAATAATGGATTTATTACTTTGGTTTAAAACAGAAAATATACAAGATGGGTAAAAGACAATCTATATATTAGGATTGAATACTCACCAGTACATTCTAATCAGCGTTTCACTTGGAGCTAGAAGTCTAAATTTAGGAAATTGTTTGTGTCATTGATATCCTTTTAGACTATGTTTACTTTGAAAAAACCTATTGTTCCTACATTCTCAAAATGACAACGAAGTCATATGAATGCTATGCGTTTTTAGATCTTGTTAAATGGAAAATAAAGTTCTTAGATTTTTGTTGAAAAAAGGATCCTTGATATTATTCTCTCGTATATTGTAATCATTGTTTTGTTGACAATGGTGAATTGATCTTACGATGAAGATGAATCACGAAGAAGAAGAAGAAGTAGAAAGTGTAAAGTGCATTATTCATCTCAAATTGTTCAAAGTATCTCGTATCCAGTATATATACAATAAACCAATAATTAAACCATCTAACAAACTCTAGGTTAATTCTAACTAACACTAAACAGATGCTAACAAAAATTTAAACCAAATATATTCCTCCAATACGCCCCCCTCAAGTCTTGATCTTCTAATTTCTGGTTGAAGATAAAGACTTGACAAAGACATACAACTAAGGAGATAGTGAAATTGACCAGGATGCAACGGTTTAGTTAGAATGTCTGCTAGTTGTTTGTCTGTGGGAACATGAATATTCTTCAAGAAACCAGTCTTGATTCAATTATGAACCGTATGGCAATCAACCTTGACATGTTTGATTCTCTCGTGAAAAACTGGATTAGTTGCCAAGTGAACTGCAGACTTACTATCACATAATAGTTTGGCAGAATAAGAGACCTTAAGTTTCATAACCTTAAGCAATTTATCTAACCAAAAAGCTCACAAGAAGCTAAAGCTAAGCTCCTATGCTCCGCCTTTGTGCTACTCCTACAAACCACATCTTGCTTTTTAGATTTCTACGAAATCAAAGACTGGTCATTGAAGAAGCACATACTAGAGACAAATCATTGTGTGTCCTTACATGTGGCCCAGTCGGCATCAAAGAAAGCAATGAGGCATAGTTCAGAATCAACAGAGTACATTAAACCTTGACCTGAATTAGCTTTAATACAACGCAGAACTTTATGAGCAGCATGCAGATGAGCATTAGTTGGAGCAAATAAAAACTAACTAAAGCTATTAACCGCATAGGTAATGTCAGGCCTAGTGACAGTAAGGTAGAGAAGTCTACAAATCAAAGCTTTATATGTTGTAGGATTAGGCAGGAGAGTACCAAGATCTTTAGTCAAATGAAGCTTTGGATCCATGGGAACCGAAGCTGGTTTGCAACCAAGAAGGCTTGAATCTTCTAGAAGAGACATAACATACTTTCGTTGAGAAAGAGAAATGCCTTCAGAAGATCTTGCTATCTCTAGCCCCAAAAAGAATCTTGATGGACCCAAATCTTTAGTTTTGGAAGCTCTTTGCAGAATGTCTTTACAATGCAAAACTTCTTCATCATTGTTACTAGCTATCAATATGTCATCGACTTAAACCAATGCAGCAATGAAAGAAGAACCTGTGAGCTTAACAAACAATGTGTTATCAGAGGGAGCCTGTTCAAAACCATCATGTTATAAAACCGCAGAGAGCCTTTGGTACCATTTTCTAGAATCTTGCTTGAGGCCATATAAAGATTTCTTCAAGTGACAGACAGGATTAGGAGACAAAGTATGCCAGCAGGAGAAGTATAGCCTTGTGGAAGACTCATGAAAATTTCTTCATTAAGCTCACCATTCAAAAATCATTACCAACATCCATTTGAGTTAAACTCCAACCATGAATGGAAGCAAGACCAAGAATCAGTTTAACACTCTTCATTTTAGCCACATGGGAGAACGTATCTATATAGTCTACACCCTCCTGTTGTGTGTAACCTTTGGCAACCAAGCGTACCTTATATCTTTCAATAGACCCATCTAAGTTAAATTTGATTTTGAATACCCACTTACACCCATTAACATGCTTTTCAGGAGGCAAAGACTCAACATCCCAAGTTCCACTATCCTTAAGGGCCTCCAATTCCTAATTACAAGGATGTTTCCATTTATCAGAGGCCATGGCTTAGCTAAAAGTAATGGGTTTTGCTTCAATGGTATAGGAAAAGATATAAGACTAAAAAGTGGGGTTAATTTTTCGTAACAAAGAACCGAAGAGATAGGATAAGGTGTAGTAATGGGTTTTGAAGAGATGGAGTGTTGGGAAGAAAGAGAAGAACAATGATACTCATATAAGTAATTAGGAGCCTTAGTCTTTCTCTTAGGTCTAGTAATAGGTAAAGAACTAGTATGAGTATCTTGTTCTACAGAAGTAGATGAAGGAATAATACTAGAGTGATTATTAGATGCAGAAACTATATCATCAGAACAAGATGCATCTTGAACTATATGAGCAGGAGTATGAGCATGAGAATCAGATAGAATGGGTAAATGATGAGATGTTGAAGTAGATGCAGTATCTAAAACATGCAGAGGTGTAGGCATAAGTACTATAGAATTTGGAAAAAATGGTGATCACGAGAAGATATAGAACCAGTTTTAAAAGGAAAAAATAGTTTCTTCAAAAACTACATTCCTAGAAACTGAGACAGAATGAGATTCTATATCCAAGACTTTATACCCTTTATATCCCGATTAATATACTAAAAAGACACATTTCTTAGCTCTTGGAGAAAATGTATGTTTATCCTTTAAATTAGTGGAAACATAACATAGACAACCAAAACTCTTCAAAAAAAAAGATTCCTCAAAACAACATAGTTTGGTAATTTTCCAGTTAAAAGCTCATAAGGACACTTGTTTGAAAGTAAAGGATAAGGCAATCTATTTATTAAAAACACAGAAGTCAAAACACAGTCACTTCAATACTGAATATGCAAATTTGATTGAAAAAAATAAGGATATGGCCACATTAAGAAGATGTTGATGTTTGCGTTACAGAAATGAATTCTGTTGTGGAGTATATGCACAAGAGAAAAAATGAACCATGCCATGTGTTTTGACTAAATCTTTGAAAGAAAGTTCAGGACCATTATCTGTTCTAGCCTTTCTTTTACTCTGATATTGAGTAAAACATGATTAATGAACTCACGAAAAACAGATGATACTTCTCCTTTATTCTTTAACATGTAAAGCCAAGTAACACGGGTACAATCATCAACAAAGGTCAAAAAATATTTGTAACCTTCTATAGACTCTATATGAAATGGACCCCATATATCTAAATGAACAAGATCAAAAGGCTGAGAAGCCTAATTATTATGAGGCTCGTATGATAACCTTTTTTGTTTAGCTAATTGAAAAATATCACAATGAGTATCAGAAGTATTCTTAAAAGGAGATAACAAAGGAGTAAGATGTTGTAGTTTTTGTGAAGAAGGATGGCCTAACCTTTGGTGCTAAACATGATCAGAGGCAATAACAGAAGCACACAAGGAATCATTCTTAGGAGATGATTTAGAAGGGGTTGTATTCTCAAGAATGTATAGATTTTGTAGGAGATTACCCCTCCTAATCATCCAACCCCGAGTAAGGTTCTAAATCAAACAACCAGTTGGATAAAAGTGAGGAGCACAGAACAAAGACTTAGCCAAAAAAAACTGACACTAATCAAATTTAAACATAAATCTTGCACATGTAAAACATTGTGTAAAACTAATGCAGAACTTAGATGAATAGTTCATATGTTATCAATAGGGATTCTAGTACCATTAGGTAATAAAACCGTGATACTAGATACAAATACTATTTCAGTAAACATCACTATATCCTTGCAGACATGACTAGTGGCTCCACTGTCTATTATCCAAGCATCATCAGAAAGAATAGATTGAAGAGTGGATAAGCATTGGTTTTGAAAGCGTATAATACTTTTTTAAAATGTTAAACTAATAGATGGAAAAGGAAAGTTACCAGAGGTGGATTGTGTTGCCATGAACCCATGTTCTGTTATAGAAGGCTTAGAAGATGAAACGGGATTTCCTTGATTTTGTGTTGCTTGAGAAGCTTGTCCAAACTGACTGAATTTAGCAAGAAGGCTCTGAATATGTTCTTTTGTGAAGTTCTGTAGATTCAAAGCATTTCCAGCATTCAAGACTGGTTGCATTGATGGTGTAGGCAATAAGGCTTGACACAGATACAGATTCGGTGGAGCTGGATACACTAGTGAATAGCTATGTGAGTCTGAGTACACATTAGCAATCACATTTTCCTTGGGAGGGTGAGAAAGTGTTCCTTGTTGAGCTCCAAACCCTTTTTGTTTCATGTATCCAGGTTCTGATGTTTTATATCCTGGAGGATATCCATGTATTTTGAAACACTTCTGAATAGTGTTTCCAAGCTTTCCTCAGTGTGTACATATTGGCTTCTGAAACGGTTTGTTTGTGTTGTAAGCCGCTATATACCCATTGTTTTCAAATTTTTGAGGCTGCAAGTTCTTCTCATTACCATCAGAAGCATTCATTTGAAACGCCACATTATCAGCTCTTGTATCAGGCCTAATAACCTTTTGTCGCTCATCTTGTGTTACAATGTTATAAGCATCTTCTATAGATGGAATTTGCTTCAACATTAAGATATGACGTCTTGTTTGTTCATAAGCTTCATTTAATCCCATAAGAAACTTAGAAACATGACTTCTCTGTTGCAATGTTTCCCATTTTACAGCTGCAGAACACTCACATTTCTCACATGTATACAATGGCAATTCAACATAATTTTTGTGTTCGTCCTGTTTTGGGTGAGTTTGGTCGTTCTTTATAGCACTATAGAAGCTGGAGGTCGATGAATGTCTAGCAAAGATGGAAAGAGGTTTGTTCTAAGCACTAAGATCAAAGATGGCGAAAAAGTTGTTTATTGTATTGATTTTTGGCTTAGGGTTTCGTGCGTACATGTTTTGCCCTTGAGCTTGGTATTTATGCATGTGTTTCATGATTATCTCTCCAAGAATTGAATATATCATGATTATCTGTAAAATATATGCATTTATATCTAGAATATACGTCATTATCTATTAGTTTAAATAGTAAAAATAGAGGAGAGGCGTTGATCGGGTAGGCTTCCGGCTTCCGGCTTCCAGCTATGCTTGGTCGTCTGACTTCCGGCTTCCGACTATGGGACGTTGTCTGGTATCCAACTTTTGGGCATTCCCCTGCTTTGAGGTCTTACTGTTGTACTCTATCTAAGCCTAGGGAATTCCCATGACCTAAATTAATCCCAACAGTTTGCCCCTTATTGCGCAGGTTTGATCCGAAGCTATGGAATAACATGTATTCTAGGTGGCTTAGCCAGGAAGCCAGTAGTCGCTTGGTCTATTTTAGCTGTGACTTGAGCCGCCTCTACTTTCCATAAGCGTTTGCTTGCTTTTGGTTTGAGTTTTATCAGATAATGAGCATCGTTGCAGCGACAAGTTGCGTCTGGCTCTTTGACGCCTGGCCTCAGGGCTTCAAATTTTGAACTTCATGAGTCGTTAGCAGTTTTCAAGGAGGGTTGATTTGTTGAAAAATCCCAGCTGTTTGACTTGATGAAGAGAAGGATTCGTAGCCATTAGCGAAGATTTGCAAAGATTTGAAGAGAAAGAAAATAGTTGTTACTCTTTGCGAGATTCACGCCAATGATTGGACGAGTGTGGGCAATTTCAATTTCTTCTCTTTCCTTTTAAAATCTTTCTTCCTTCTTCTTTGGCATTTTCGCTTCATCTTCTTCCTTTCTTTACTAAAATTCTTGCTCCTGGAATCCTTATCAAGCTTTCGCTCCGCGATTTTAAGGTTAGATCATCTTCTTCCTTCCTCTTTTCGCTTCTTTAGGATAGATTCCAGGGGTCAATCCTTAGGATCTCAGATTAACCTCACCCTTTAAGTCTTTCTTGCCCTAACCAATCTTTAGATCCACGATCGAAACCTTTTTTGAACCCAGATATGACCAGTTCTGGCGATGAATTTTCTCCGGTGGCCTCATCCTCTGTCGGGGCCCGCGTCTGGAGGAGACGCTTGATTAGGACTAGTCCATCTATTGAGGTTGAGGAGTCTTCTGAGGACACGGAGATCCCTTAAGCTAACCCAATGCCCTTGCGCTCTGTCGCGGGTCCGAAGCTTCTGAAGGTTGGGCCCTTCTCCAACGTAAACTCTGAGATCTTGGAGGAGTGGAGGTCGTAGTATTATATTCGGGAAGGCGTTCACTTGAGGTTTCCTGGGAAGGATGAAAGGGCTTTTGAATGCCCAGGAGAAAAAATAGCCTTGTATTTCGAGGCTGGAGTCAGGGGTACAGTGCCTGCTCTGGTGGGGAAGGTCTCGGAACACTTCAACATCAGCCCTTCCCAGCTGAACCCGGCGTCTTGGAGGATTGTCACTGCCATCCAAGTGCTTAACGAGTTCCACGAGCTGGATCTTGGAATTAATGAGCTTCTCTACTCCTACAATTTCACCTATGTTCTTCCGGGTGAAGGTAGGTATTACTTCCGTCCTCGTGTCGGTGCTCCCTTGGTGTTGGAGCTGGAGAAGGAGGAAAGAAAAGGGGTGACCTTCACGAAGCATTGGGCCCAGAAGTTTGTTTTCATGAGAGTCGGGACCTCTCCTGGGTTCTCTACTCTTTGAAGATTCAGTGGTAGCCTTAGGAAGCTTTTGTTTTTGTTGCTTCCAATTTGGTCACTAACCCTTTTGATCCTTTGTTTTTGCAGAAGCGTCTACAGAGAAGTCAGAGGAGGGCAAGGAGAAGGCAGAAGAATCTTTGGAGATCCTTGCTGAGGAAAGGAGCATCCCGTTCCTTTTGAGTGAAGAAGCATTGAGCCAGAGCAGCATAAGAGGTTTGCTCCTTGTTTTTACTTCTTTTATCTGCTTGCTTCTAAGCTAGCTTCTGAAATGATTTTTGTCATTTTGCAGGAAATATGTCGAGATCCGGGTCCAAGGCGCTGGAGGACTTCAAAAGGGCTCAAGCAGCAAGAAAGGCAAAGTTGGCATCTGGGAGCAAAGCTCCGGAGTTGGTGGAGATCTTGGAATCTCCCTCTGCTGGGTCCAAGAGGAAAGGGACCCAAAAGGCCACTGCCTCTAGCAAGAAGCTGAAGGGTCCTCCCGCCAAGAAATCTTCCTCCTCTATCCGCGATCTTGATGGCGCCTTGGAGCACTTGGAGAGCTCTGTCTTCCCTGCGCTTCACTCTGATCCTCCTAGCTCTGATAACTTGGGCATCTTCGACCACTCCACGTCTGCGCTTCACTCTGATTCCCAGAAGGGAATGATCAAGGTAATTGGTCTGCCTTTGGCTTCTGGCTGCTTTTTGCTTTTCTCCTTTTCTTTTGGCTAACCTTCTTCCTCTTTGTTGCTCAACTTGCGGTTTCTCTCTTCCATGCCAAGGATCAGGTCGCCCTTGAGGTTATCGCTGCAGGGAAGGCTCAGGTGGAGGATTGCCTTGCCAAGTTGAGGGCAGAGAAGGACAGGTCTGCTGGCTTGGAGAAAGAGTTGAGGGAGATGAGGGAGCTGCTTCGGGATTTAGAGTCATAAAAGGAGAAGGCAGCAGAGAGGGTCCTTAGCCTGACTGAGGAGAAGGCGAAGCTGGAAGAGGAACTTGGCAACTTGGACGTCCGAGTGGCCACCTTTACGGATGAGATGTCCATGGTCGTCAATGGTGCCAGGATCATGGGGCGCTGGGAAATGGTTTGGGACTATTTTAAGGGTGAGGCCAAGTCTTGGAACTTGTAGGAGGAGTTTGAGAACTATAAGTTGGTGGCGATTGCGGAGGCAGAAGAGAATGGCCTCGAAGCTCCCACCTTTGAAGATGAACCAAAGATTCCTCCTGCATTGGCTTCTACTCCTCCTGCGGCCTCTGAGCCAAATGTTGAGAAGTCTACCTCTTCTAATCCTCCAGCTGCCTAGCCTCAAGACTCAGAATCAAGAAACAGGTTGCTCTCCCTTTATGGGATGTTATTTTCTTTTTGTTGACGGCGTGCCCCTGCGTGGGCTTACTCTTTCCCCTTGTGGGCTTTGTAATGACTTTTATGGCCTTCGTGGCTTTGCCTCTTCGTTGGCCTTCTTGGCCTTGTTTCTATTTGCCCTTCGGGGTTTAAAACTCTTCCTCTTGCCCTTAGTGGCCTCTTATGAATATTTCTTCTAGCTCTTTGTTGTCTTTTTGCCTTATCGAGCTTTTGACCTAGATTTAGAGATGATGCTTTGGCAAGCTTTTTATCATTAGCACCTTAACCGGCTGGCTTCTGGCTTTTAGCCTCTGGCCTTTACGTCTTGATCGGCTGGCTTCTAGCTAAGAGCCTCTAACTTTTGCACCTTAATCGGCTGGCTTCTGGCTGTGAGCCTCTAGCCTTTTTGCCTTGATCGGCTGGCTTCTGGCTATGAGCCTCTAGCCTTTGTCGTGTCTTGCGAGAGTTTTTGATTTCCAAGTTAGGATAATCTCATTATCACTCTTTTTGTAGGGAGCTCTGCTTCTTGTCCTTACACAATGCGTAGGTTCCTAGGACGCGTTTTTAGCCTCTTGATACCTGGAGGTTTCTTCCGGCTTACTGGCATTCTGTTACCCGAAGGTAACCACTAGCTTGCATTTTTTGGCCTCTTGGTATCCGGAGGTATCTTCTGGCTTTTTGGCATTCTGTTACCCAGAGGTAACCACTAGCTTATATTTTTGGCCTTTTGATACCCGGAGGTATCTTCTGGCTTTTTGGCATTCTTTTACTCGGAGGTAACCATTAGCTTGTAATTTTGGCCTTTTGTTACCCAGAGGTATCTTCTGCCTTTTTGGCATTCAGCTATCCGGAAATAGGTGATTTTGCTTTGCTGCACTCAGCTTCCTGCAGTGAAGCCACTCTCAGTCTTATTGGTTTTGCTGGTATGAACCTCCCCCGCAAAGGGGTCCAAGTGCCAGACTTTTCTTCTACTTCCCACGTCTGGGTAAGTAGGTATAGGTGATGCTCTTGTGCTCACGTCACATAGCTTTTGCATTTACTGTGACCTGGTAAGCAAGGTTAAGCTTGTTTTTGCTTTCTGCTCAGCACTCTGCTTTCCAGTTAGCCACTCTCTGTTAAGCAGAATAAGCAATTTTTATATCTTGCTTTCTTTCGGGTATTTTCCCTAGTTCAAGCAGAGTTTCTTTCTTTTTCTTTTTTGAGCTTTTCGCTTTTGTTTTGGAAGGGTATATCGCTTATGTTACTCCTTTATTGAGAAGTAGTCATTCAACTTATTTGCCCCTTGCTTTTTAACTGAATTTTCTTGTGAGAAAACAGTTTTTTTATTTATTGGTATTCGTCTTTAGACGTATCATGATTACATAAAAAAATGTAAAAAAAATTGGAAATCCAAAGCAGAAAAACGTATCTGGGGTATGGTCGTCTGGGTCAGGGGTGTTCTTTTTAGGAGAATTAAGACTTAAGGTGTAACGCATTCCAGCTATTTGGCTGTACTTTTTTCGTCCTTGTCTTGTAACTTGTATGCCCCTGCTCCTTTGACTTCCATGACTTGGTATGGTCCTTCCCAACCAGGCGCCAACTTTCCCACTGCCTTGTCCCTGGTATTCTCAAAGACTCGATGCAGCACCCATTCTCCTTGTTGGATCGTTCGGGTTCGTACCTTCTTGTTTAGCTGTGAGCTGCTTCTTGTTGGTACTTCCAGTTTCGGATTCTTACGGCTTCCTTTTTTTCATCAAGAAGATCCACGGACTAAGCCATCAGCTCTTCATTTTCTCTTGGGGTTAGAAGTTCTGACCTGGCCGTGGGGACACAGACTTCGGCAAGGGACACTGCCTCTGTTCCGTAGACCAAGAAGAAAGGTGTTTCCCCTGTGCAAGTCTTAATGCTGGTTCGGCATGCCCATCGAATAGCTGGAAGTTCTTCGACCCAGTTGCCTTTGGTGTCGTCCAACCTCTTTTTCAGAAGATTGACTAATGTCTTGTTGGTGGATTCGGCTTGCCCATTGGATTGCAGATGTCTTGGAGTTGCGAAACTTAGTTTTAAGTCCCAATCTTTGCAAAACTTTTTGAAGTTTTTGCTTGTGAATTGTGGACCATTGTCTGTAACTATCTCTTGAGGCGTTCCGAATCGTGTTAGCACGTTCTTCCAGAGGAACCTCTTTATTTGGACATCCGTAATTTTGCTTAAGGCTTCTGCCTCCACCAACTTGGAGAAGTAGTATGTGACTACTAAGAGGTACTCTAGCTGCCCGGGAGCTGTCGGGAATTTTCCCACGATGTCCATTCCCTACTTCATGAATGGGCATGGAGAGAACACAGATTTGAGGTTTTACGGGGGTAGCTTGGATACTTGCGTGTGCCTCTAGCATTTGTCACAGTAATTGGCCATCTGGAGGGCGTCTTGGGCCATTGATGGCCAATAGTAGCCTGCCCTCTTGGCTCTTAGTACCAAGATTCTTCCACTAGAGTGGGATCTGCATTCGCCCTCATGCAACTCCTTGAGGACTAGATCTGCGTCTTCCGGCTTTATACATTTGAGGTATGGGCCCGAGAAGGATCTTCTATAGAGTTTTCCGTGAATCAGGCAGTAGCGGGATGCTTGCCTTCTGATTTTTTGGCATTCACTCCTCAGGTTAGGCAGGACATCATCCTTCAGGTAGGAAGTAATGGGCATCATCCTAGTTTCTTCTTCTTCTATGTTGGAAACCTGAGGCCCTTCGGCGTTCTCGTCAGTAGCCGGCCATTGGAGAACCAACAAAGGTACGCTCGTTGGCTCTGCAGATTTAGGAGGAGAGGCCAGGTTGGCCAAGGCATCCGCGTGCGAGTTTTGGTCCCTTGGGATCTGTGTGAGTTTGCATGCTAGCGTCTTTCGCTTGGTAGTCACCTTGCCTCTGGCTTACGATCAATTGGGAATCTCTGTAAACTTGTAGGTTTTCTATTTCCAAGTCTTTTGCCAGGCTGAGTCCCACAATTAAGGCTTCATATTCACTTTCATTGTTTGTGGCTCTAAAATTGCATCTTACTGCTCTTGATACCATTTCTCCTCTTGGAGAGATGAGCACGAGGCCTACACCTGCCCCTCGTATATTGTTGGATCCGTCCACATAAAGCTACCATTCCTCTTCACTTTTATTTTCTTGCTGGATCCTGACCTCTTCTTTTTCCCCTGGTATCATCGGTGGGGAGAATTCTGCTATGAAGTCTGCCAGGACCTGTGATTTGATCGTCGTGGCAGGGCCAAAGATCACATCGTACTTGCCAAGTTCCACTACCCATTTGGCCAGTCTTCCGGATACTTCTGGCGTGTGGATTACAGACTTGATAGGGAAAGATGTAATGACTATCATTGGGTGAGCCTGGAAGTAGGGACGCAACTTCCTGGCCGAGACGACCAAGGCAAAAGCCAGTTTCTCTAGGTGGCTATAGCGAGTCTCGGTGTCCAAAAGGGATTTACTTGAGTAGTACACCGGACGCTGCTTGCTTTCTTCTTCTCTGACCAAGACGGCACTTACGGCGTTCTCTAAGACGACCAGGTCCAGGAGTATAGGCTCTCCATCTTGGGGTTTGGAGAGAAGAGGTAGCGTTGTGAGATATTCCTTGAGTTTGACTAGGGCGTCTTCGGCCTCTTGGTTCCATTCAAATTTTCCTATGAACTTAAGGGTTTCAAAGAATGCATGCGACTTGTTGGACTGCCTGGATATGAATTTACTAAAGGCCACCATTCTTCCAGTGAGCGTCTGGACGTCTTGTGGAGTCTTGGACGAAGGGATCGTCTGGATCGCCCTGATTTACTCTGGGTTCGCTTCAATGCCCCTGTATGTGACTATGTACCCCAAAAATTTCTTGGAGCTTACTCCGAATGAGCACTTAGAGTGGTTGAGCTTCAGGTTATACTTCCTCAAGGTAGAGAAGGTTTGTTGCAGGTGGGCTATGTGGTCTTCCGCATCTAAGGACTTGACCAGCATGTCATCTATATAGACTTCCATGTTCTGGCCGATTTAGTCTGCGAATATCATGTTGACTAGCCTTTGATAAGTGGATCCCGCATTCTTCAATCCAAAAGGCATCACCTTGTAGCATTATATTCCATGAGAAGTCATGAAGGATGTCTTTTCCTGGTCGTCTAGGTGCATGAGTATTTGATTGTACCCGGAAAAGGCATCCATGAAGCTCATTAGTTGGTGTCGAGCAGTGGTGTCCACCTGCTTGTCTATATGGGACAGTGGGAAAGGATCCTTGGGGCAAGATTTTTTTAGGTTCGTGAAATCTATGCAAACCTGCCACTTGTCGTTCTTCTTCCGGACCACGACGACGTTTACTAGCCAATCCGGATAGTGGACCTCTCTAATGAACTAGCCGCTAGGAGGTTTTTGACTTCATCATTGATGATCTGGTCTCGTTCAGGTACGAACTTCCTCCTTTTTTCCTTGACTGTCGGGTATTTGGGATCCACTTGCAGCTTATGGACTATGACTTCTGGGTCTATTGCTGGCATATCCACGTGGGACCAGGCGAAGCAATCCGCATTGGATCTGAGAAAGTCTATCAGCCTTTGGCGTATGCCTTCTTGCAATCTTGCCCCTATTCTGAGGTTTCTGCCTTGCTCTTCGGGTACCGGAGGAACATCATCCAGTTGTTCGACTTCTGGCTCTTCAGTGTGCAATGCAGGAAGTGGTCTCTATAATTGCTATAATAGAGCCGTCTTTCCCTTCAAAGTGGTTTGGTAGCACAATCGAGCGTTTTCTTGATCATCCTTGATCTCTTGGATTCCCCATGGGGTTGGAAACTTGAGTACTTGGTGCAGGGTTGACGGCACGGCTCTCATCGCGTGTATCTAGGGCCTACCCATGATCATGTTATAGGCAGAGGGACAGTCTTGTTGAGGGCTAAGTTTCGCTAGTGATTAACTCAATTTCAAGTTTTA
>OVAN01007921.1:0-18937 GCA_900406275.1 Anastatica hierochuntica | reverse complement strand
CTTGAAGTGAGAAGAATGTGAGAAGAGATGAGAAGAGATGATTGAATGCAACTAAACACAAAGAGATCCAAGAGAAATCCTAACTTTTTGAGAAAGGAAGAATCTTGGAAAAATGTAGAAAAGAGACGAAGAACAATGAAGAACAATAGATCTAAAGAGAGGAGAAACACATAAATGATTCAAAGACATTCAAGCACAAAATTGTTTACAAATCTTTAAATCACTTAGAATGAAGAACACACAAAAAACACTAGCTTAGGTAGTCCAAATGTTCTTGGTAGCTAAGAGGATGTATTTNGGGGGGGGGGAGAGGAAGCCCTAAAAAAGGCATTTTTCGGCCAAGGATGTCAGCCGTCAACCTCCCAGGTTGATGGGAGCCAACCTAGGGTCGATGGCTGGCAATCTTGAAAGAAAACAACATCTCCTCTTCTGGATGTTGCCAACCATCGACCTTAGGTAGCCAGCCATCGACCTGGAGGTCGATGGCCAGCATCCTTGACAGCTTCTTCTTCTTGTTCTTTCAATTGCCGTCAGAATGGCGTATTATTTGCATATAGTCTCTTTTCCACTTCCTCTTGGCTCTTTATTCTCTTTGTTTATTCACCATTTAAGAATCAAGAATCCATCATCCCAAGCTCTCAAGTTTCTCATCCAAAGGTTGCACCTACAAATGCAAAAGAATGCAATGCAAAGACGAAAATCCTAAACTAGACTCAACTTAGAAACTTTATGAATTCTAACACCTATATGCATTATATACAGCCTAAATGCAACTAAAACACATACTAAATGTTGATAAAAATGCTTAAATTATGAACACATCAAGCATACACATCCAAAAACACGTAAGTGATCAATGAAAGGCTTAGTTTGGTTCAATACCTCAAAGGGAGACAAGTCTTATAAGAATCTTATCGGAATTCGGTTGATCAAGTAGCATGAGGCTAAGACCGCATCTCCCTAAAACTTCTTTTGGACATTAGCTTAAAACATCATAGCCCTTGCTATTTCCATTAAATGCGATTCTTTCTCTCCGCCACTCCGTTTTGTTGAGGTGTATGTGGACAACTCATTTGGTGTAGAATTCCCTGCTTGTTTAAGTTTCCCTTAAACCTTTGGCTTGTGTATTCTCCTCCATTATCTGATCTAAACACTTTAATCTTAGCATTGAATTTCTTAGTCACATAATTGTGAAAATTGATGAAAGCTTCATATACTCTATCCTTAGATAGAAGCAATGTCACCAAATATACTTAGACTTTTCATCAATAAATGTCACAAAGTACTTATGTCTATCTCTAGATATGCAAGGAGATGACCATACATCCGAATGCACCAAATCAAAACAATGCTCATAAATAATGTTAGACTTAGGAAAGATAACTCGACAGTGTTTATCAAGAATACAAGCCTCACAAGTTGAATGATCGAATTTAGCATTCGGTAACATCAAGATAAGTGCAAGAGAATGAGGATGACCAAGTCTAGCATGCCACAATTCATCATTTTTTGAAGAAAGACAAGATTTAAGAGCTATGGAATCCGATTTACTAGAAGAAACATGGTTAAGGATAAAAAGCTCATCTTCGGTTTCACCTTTTCCCTAGATTTTACCATTCTCAATATCCTGAAACTTAACATCATTAAGACTAAAAATGACATTGCAATGGAGATCATTAGTTTCTCTTTTAACGAATATTAAGTTGGATTTAAACTTAGGAATGTAAAAGGCATCACTCTTTTTGTTAAAAAGATTCAGCTTGCATGTGCCTTCTATGGGAATTCTATTTCCATTGCCTATATTAACCTTCCCTACATCCTTATGATCTAAGTTCTCCAACAACTTAGCATTTCTAATCATATGATAAGCAGCATCCGAATCTACAACTAGTTTATGATCAACATTTGCATTTAAATTTGATGTTACGTAAGAGATACCGAGCTTAGAGGCATAAGCCTTGATAAGAACCTCCAAGTCACTCTTCCTTACGAACTCCATTGAAGAATGCACGACCACTTCCTTTCCATGAGTAGAGGTCTCTACTTGTTCACATTCTTGAGCAAGATTAGCCTTTTGACTCTTTGAACTTGGCGGGTTTGAGATGCGGATGAAGAACTCAACATTTGTCTTTGGAGTGTCCCTTCTTGTGAAAATGATCACACACCATAGTTCTCTTCTCCATTGGCTTGAGTACACTCTTATTAGCGATCATAAAATCACTTTCCCCATCAAACAAACCGATTGATCCTTCCTCTTTTTGAACCCGTTAGCAAACTTCCTCAAAGATTGGTAGCTTAGTCTCTCTCAAGATGGAATTAATGACTCCATTGTAGCTTGAATTCAAATTTAGTAGTAGCCCGAAAGTCTTATCTTGCTCTCTTCTTTCATTAAGAACCTTAGGATATATAAAACTTGGTCTTAAAGCATCTAACTCACTCCAAAAAGATTGAAATTTTCCAAGGTACCTCATGAAGTCTAAATCCTATTGATTTAGCTCGTTGATGGCCTTCTCAATCTTATAAATGCGGCTGAGAGTAGACACATCTCCATACACTCTTTTAAGAGTGTCCTAAAGAGACTTAGCCGTCTCACAATACGAATAAGCTTCAAGAATTGATGGATCCAAACTGTTTTGAAGCAAATCGAAAACATATTGGTCTTCTTGGAACCATTTAACTTCTTATTTCTTTGAGGCTTCATCCTTTTCCTTTGAGTAATCCTCTTCATCCACACTCTTGTCTTCCAAGATTTGTTCCCAAAAACCTTTACCACAAATGGATGTTTAGTTGTTCTTGACCACAAAGTGTAATTAGATCCCTTTAGTATCACGGAAATCACTATTGGTTTTAGACCAACAACTCCTTGAACCATATCCTCCATTTTGATGCTTGAATCTTGAAGAAATGTAAAGACTTTGATGATTCAAGCTTGAAGAAGGACCTGATTTTAGAGAAAGCTTCTGTCATTGATGAAAAACCGATGAAAAGAGAGATTTTCAGCTTAAGTATTCACGGATTTGAATCACAAAGTTTCTGCTTTTTAATGAATATCAGAGAAACCAAGACAAATTCAGTAGAAACAAGCTCAAATCTTCAAGGAAAGCTGCTGCCTTTTAGGAGAGTCTGAGAGATTTCTTGTTGAATCAACTCAGAAATGAAGAGAGTTGCTTCCTTTTTGTTGAAAACCAAGAGAATGAAGAACACAAATCCAGAAATGAAGAACAAACCCAAAATTTTAAAGATTGTTACCAAGAATACTCTGATACCATGTACGTTTTTGTAGAATAGAGTCAAATGTTTAAGAAGGATTAAAGATTACGAGAACCATTATTGAAGATTTAGAGAGAAATTATAGTGGAAAGTCTGATTTTATTAATGACAAAGATGAGTCCTTTTTATAGACTCTTACAAACAAATAAAGATAAGACAAAGAGAACATTATGAATCTATCCTAAAAAGCACACTAAATTAGGAAAGTAATAAGGATGACTCATGATTGGATGATGATAGCTCATATGACCGTTGGAGACTCCTTAGAAATGAGCCAGCACACAAAAGTGGTCCCAAGTGGTCCTCACACCTCTTCCAATTTGAAACCAAGAGAGGTAATTAGTAAAACTTTCTCTTTTACCTTTTTTACTTGCTGTAATTCTTCTTCGTAAACCAAGAATGCTCAAATGTCCCTTTTATAATTTCCAATTGATCAATATGGCACCTGAAAAGAGAGAGTCCTGAGAGAGGCCAAAGAAAAACTATAGAGTATTTAGCTAATAATGTCACTAACATTAAACAACCCCTGGTTCTAACTGCAAGTACTCATGACACAAAATAAAATTGGGTTTTAGACTCTGGTTGCACTTTTCACATTAACCAAATAAGGTGTTGTGTTTGATCTGAAACATATAGAAGGAGAGAAGGTACTTATGGCAAATGACACTTATAGTGAGGTAAAGAGAATTGATAAGGTGAGAATTACAAATTCAGATGAAACTATGGTTGTCCTCACTGATCTCAGATACATGCCTGTAATGGACAGGAACTTAATCTCCTATGGAATGGTGAAAAAATCAGGCAGCATATATGAAGGAAGAGATTACAAGATTGTATTCTTCAAGGATGGTAGACAGGTGATCTAAGGTAAATATAAAAATGGCCTATATTACCTAGATGGTAAAGTCACTAAGGCAGAAATGTGGCTCAATTGAACACTAAGATGGTGAATCTGTGGCACTCAAGACTTGGATACATAAGCAATAAGAACCTAATTTTTCTGGTTAAGGAGGGGTACATTCAAAAGGAAGAAGGTGGAATGGTGGATTTCTGTGAAGGGGCAAACCCACAGGTTAAGTTTCTCAGAAGCCAAACATACTACAACATGCATTCTTATGTATGTTCATTATGATCTCTAGGGATCTCCAAACACTCCAGAGAGTCTTGGGGCTTGCAAATACTTTATAATCTTCATTGATGATTTCTCTAAGAAGGTATGGGTTTAGTTTTTTAAGTCAAATGATCAAGCTTTCTATAAATTCAGAGAATAGAAAGAAGTTGTTGAGAATTATACAAGGAGGAAGATTAAGTGTATCAGAACATATAATAAGTTGGAATATTGTAATAAACAATTTGACGATCTATGTTCTCAATCAGGGATTAAGAGATATATGACCTGCACATATACACCACAAAAGGGTGTATCTGAGAGGCTGATTAGGACCTTAATGGATAAGGTCCAGAGCATGTTAGCTGAGTCTGGGTTAGGACAGGAGTTTTGGGCAGAAGCTACCTCCACTTCAGTATATCTAATAAATAGAACCCCTAATTCTACTTTGGGTTTCAAGCTACCTGAAGAGGTATGAACTGAACACAAGCCAAACTTGTTACACCTAAGAAGATTTGGTTGTGTATCCTATGTACAAATTATATAAGAAAAGACCACTCCCAAGGCAATCAAAGGCATCTTCCTAGGTTATCCTTTTGGTGTAAAAGGGTATAGGGTTTAGATTCCAGAAGAGGGGAAATGTGTCACCAGCAGAAATATTATTGTTAGAGAGGAAGAATTGTATAATGCTTCAATAACTTCTGAAATGGACAAGACTATAGAAGGGTCAGGCTCTAAGAAGAACAAAAGAGTAAGTTTCAGTCCTCACCTAATTATGGGACAAACCCCTTCAGGTTTTGAGCAAGGAGAAGCCTTTGCTTCAGGTGGAGCCACTGAATCTAATTCTTCATACTCATAATCTAATTCAGGTGCTGAAGATGATGATGGATCAGAAGGGTTGCAGTTTGTGGAGGGTTCAGAAACAGAAGAAGAGACACATGTCTCAGATTACCTATTAGCTAGGGACATGAGCAGGAGGAAAAATGTGAGACCACCATCCAGGATTGAGGATGCAGATTTTTTGGCATATGCTCTAACGGCAGCTGATGACATAGAGACAAAAGAACCTAAGAATCTTGAAAAAGCTAAGAAGAGTAGGAAGTGGATGTTTTGGAACATATCAACTAAAGAAAAAATGGATTCTCTTCATAAGAATCATACTTTGGATCTAGTTGAAAAGCCTAAAGGACAGAAGCTAGTAGGGTGCAAGTGGATATTCAAGCTCAAGCCAGGCATTCCTCGCGAGGAAGGACCAAGATTTAAAGCAAGATTAATGGCTAAAGAGTATTCACAGAAAGAGGGAGTTGACTACAATACGATTTTCTCTCCTGTTGTGAAACATGTATCTATCAGATTCATACTTTCAATTGTAGTAAACCTGGATTTTGAGCTAGAACAACTAGATGTAAAGACAACATTTTTACATGGTGATCTAGAGGAAAGAATCCTGATGGAACAACCTGAAGAATTTATGAGAAAAGGAGATGAGAAAAAGGTATGTCTTCTCAGGAAATCAATATATGGTCTGAAATAGTCTCTAAGACAGTGGAACCTAAGGTTTGACATCTTTAGGAAGAGTCAAAATTTTTGAAGAAATAATTTTGATCATTGTGTTTACATGAAAAATGTGAACACTAAAAAGGTAATTTTCTTACTTTTATATGTGGACGCTTCTGGGGATAAGGATGAGATAAGGAAAGTTAAAGACAATTTGAATATAGAGCTTGAAATGAAAGACTTAGGTAAAGCATCTAGAATATTGGGGATGGACATCTACAGAGATAGCAAAAAAAGAGTTATGGTGTGTGTCTCAGAGAAAATAATTAGAAAAGGTGTTGAAAAGTTTTGATATGTTGGATGCTAAGGTTACATCTACACCTATAGCATCTCATTTCAAGCTAAAGAGTCTAACCATGCAGGAACTTGTGTTAGAGGCTAAGCATATGGAAAGGATTTCATATGCCAGTGCAGTTGGGAGCCTTATGTATGCCATGATAAGATCTTGACCGGATTTAACATATTCTATTGGAGTTGTGAGCAGGTTTATGTCTAAACCTGGTCGAAATCATTGGGATGCGGTCAAATGGATTTTGAGATATCTTAAAGGCTCATTCAATTCAAGTCTTATTTTCAAGAACTGTTCATAATTTAAGATTGAAGGTTCTTGTCATTTAGACTATGCCATTGACTTGAAAAAAAGGTCAGTTCAAAGTTTTTTATTCAAGGTTTGGGGAAACACAATGTGTTGGTAGTCCAACCTACAATATGCGGTAGCTCTTTCTACTACCTCACTACTAAGACAGAATACATGGCTCTATCCTCAGCAGTAAAAGAATCAATTTGGCTAAGAGGTTTAAGTGATGGATTGAGTTTTGGAAATACAAGTGTTGACATTTATTGCGATTCACATAGTGCATTGGCCTAGCTAAAAATGCAGTTTTTCACCAAAAAACAAAGCATATTGCTACTAAGTATCATCACATTAGAGATTCAATTGATACAAGAGAGGCGATTCTACACAAGATTCATACTAGCAAGAACACATCAGTCTTTCTAACTAAGACTTTACCTAGTCCAAAGTTTGATCTTTACTGTGAGTTAGCAAACCTCACCTAAATGAGAAGTTGAGCTCCAGGTAATGCAATTATGAACAAGAGATTTTCATTTACACTCTCAAATTTGATCTCAAACTCTAAACTTTAAGCCTCAAGATTAAGGCTAGAAATTGCAGCAAGAGGGTTATCGAACCACGAGGAGCAATGTATACGCACTTAGCTCTAAAGATAGATTCATTAATCTAAGCCTAATCTAGATAATGGTTTGGAAAATTTAATAAACAAAACAAGAAAAGAGATTAACAATAGAAAATTCAAATAACAAACGAACTAGATAAGATGAGTTCAAGAAATGGAGAAATGCGGTTCATGAGCGAGGTGAATGATTAGGTAGAGTAAATACGACTACGATGCAAGGGTTAACAATAAAAACACCATTCAAGGGCAAGACAAGAAATCAACTAGTCTGCTTCCGTGATCCTAATCCATTTGACAAATTCTAAATCAATTCAATCTCCCGATAGTGATTTAAAATCCATCAATCATTAAATACAAGCCAAAGTACCCATTAAACACCTTGATGATCTATTCCCATAGACCAAGTATGTTTAGCAATTCTAAGATTCTATTAGGCATTTCATCAAACACCTTTCGGGTGTGAAAGCCTTAATTTCTAGAAATTGAATGATCAAATCAAATCTAGCATTAAATACTTCGTAATCATGTGAATCTAATAGGATTTAACCATTTTCAATCTCAATCATACTTAAATCTACTCTAATCTACCTAACACATAAACCACAAGTAAAACTATTCACTAATCATAACTCGAAAAGATGCATAAACATGAAATAAAACCATAACCATGATGAGAAAAGAAGACAAGATGGAAAAGATTAAAATTTTCAAATAAAAAGCAAAGATTCAACAAAGTTCAATGTTGGATCAGCAAAACTAAAAATGAAGAGAAAAATTAGGGTTTTTCGAGTGAAATGAACTAGTATTTGTACAAAATATGAAATGGGTCGGGTCGACTCAGGATAAACCGGGTCGAACCACGGATCTTTGTGTGAATCAGGTGAGGCAAGCGGCATGGGAGTGTGTTGTGGACCGCCAACCAAACCTTGCTGGACCGACAGGATGGAGCTGTAGAGGGCTAGCGGTCTGGTGTTGTGTTGTGGATCGCCAGCCAGACTGGCTTGGACCGCCAGGGATGCTAGATGACTGGTTGGCGGTTGTCCTGAAGGTTATGGACCACCAGCTAGACTGGCATGGACCGCTAGCTTCTTTTGTTTGTTGCTAAACGTGTCCGTTCTTGCATTCGAGTCCCCGGATTCATCCGGTTTGATCAAGGCAACCTAAAATAGGATAGAAAATAGGAGAAGAATGTAAAAATGATTTCCTAAGACATCTATATGACACTTCCTAATTATGACTCGAAAAAAACCTAACGCGATCAAAAAAGTTCTAAAATGCAAAGAGAACTCTTTTAAACTCTAAGCTATAATATGCAAAATACGTAAACATCAACTCCCCCGGACTTGCCTTTTGTTTGTCCTCAAGTGAACTACAAAACTCAAACCAGGAAGAGAGGTTTGAAGGCGAGGACTCATAACCAAAGGGAAATGCAAAGGTGATTGAACCGAGATCCTTAGGGAGAAGTAGCTCATAGCGAGAGTCTACTCTAATCTTTCGTACTTTGCCATAGCCTTTCCAAGCCCCAATGTACTCTAAGCTTTTAGACCTAGGTAAACTCCTCCCATCAAAACACACATGACTCTTTAACATTCATTAGATTTTTGATTTGGTGCGGTTCTCATTATGGGCAAGAGATCGATGTCAATCGGCTTGGTAAAGAAAAGTGACTTTGGTGGTGATAAGAGATGGCTAATATTTTCATTTGGGGTTCACACTCATAGAAAATATGAAATGTCATCATTACGCAAAAACGAGGAAGAAAGGGACCAATTGATGTATACAAAGTCAAACTTCCATTCATTCTACCCAAAATCCTCAAGCTTTAAGCTATATAATCTAGTTTGGATTTCATGCTTTCCCATCTCTCACCACTTTCAAAGACTCCTTCTGAGCAATTATCTCTTTAAAAACAAAAACCACTTCAACTTATCTTTTCTTAGAGACTTAAGACATCCTTTTGATTTCTTAACTCTTTCATTCTTTTGTTTAACCCACTGTTACTCACAACATTTGATTTTCTCTCTTTTTCAACCATAGTTAAAATTCTTTCTTTAAGTATACTAGAGCTTTTCTTTTAAGTTCTTTCTATCACAAGTCTCTTTCTTTTTAAGCATAAAGTCGATTTCATCGTTTCTTTTTCTTACTCCCTTGATCTCAATTCATTCATACCAAGAATCTCTCCTTCTTTCATTTCTTAATCTCTTCCTATTCTACATAGTCTCTTAACCTTCAAAATTGAAAGGCAAGTTTAAGAACGGACGATAGATCATTGTCGTTCCCAATACTTACAAGATTTTGCACATGAGACAATGTAGAAAAGCAAACTCACTCAAAAAACATATGAATGGTTTGAAAGGAATGGGTAAGGTCAAGGTGTGGAACTGTCTTAAAAATGAAGACAACTACTCAGGTTAACCAAAGGGTGGTAAACATGGAGAAGAGAACCCGAGTATATCATTAATTTTCATGAGATCGGTTTCAAGCCCATAACGAAAATAATTAAGTCAATATTAAGCTCAAGTTAAGGTAGAGTCAAGGTGAAATATCAAGAAGGTTTTACTAAGGTAGATGCTTTCGAAAGGAGGAGTTCTAGCTATGGATTTTCCATTTTTTCGGTTAGGCTCAAGCTACAAACTACTTCTATCAAGGGTCTCGTTTGAATCCCTAAGCGTAGTCCACTTACAAGGCAAGTAAATCATCATCTTCTATGCAAATGCATCCTATATGATTTCTAAGATTCAATTCTACTAAAGATGATAAGAAAAAATGCAACTACATGCTTCTTTTCGTTTCAAAAAATTTCAATTTTTTTTGGTTTTTTCAAAAAATTTCAATTGTTTTTGGTTTTTCAATGCCATAACTATTAAGAATGCATCCTATTCTATATTAGACTCAAAGATTTAAAACAAGAAAAAACAACTTAAGAAAGCACATTAGTAACATTCTCCTCTCCCAAACTTACTCATCACCGTCTCGGTGATTGAATAGAATCCGACGAAGGAGACCAACAACCACAATCAAAAGAAAATAAAAGAAAGAGTGGTATTTACAATAGAAGAAATTGATGTTACCTTGTTTCAAAAGGTTGGGGAACCCGTGGATTCCTCCGTGTCGACGGAGTAGGAATCGCTGCTCTCAGTTGGTGTTGGTGATCTCCTCCTTCTTATTTGTCTATGTGGCTCATAGGATGAGTGTCGTGATGGTTCATAAACCACCATTGCGCTTGGAGTTCCACCAAAAGAATATCTTCCGCCTTCATGAACATCTACTCCCTTCTCGCGGTGTTCTTCTTGGGCTCTCGAGGATTCTTCTCCCGCAAGTTTGTTGGTAAGCACCTTCACTTGCTTCTTTAATGTTTTCACCTCACCCTTCAAGTTATTAGCTACATTGGCAAGTTTTTGTATTGTCCTATCTTGCTATTTGTTCCATTTTTGCATTAGCTTGAGCTTGTGATGCACGTACACCATTCCTTTGGAGGATGATGGTCCATCAAATAGGTCAAAGTGGTAGAGGTGAGAACCATATACCTCTTCTTCATCACCCGAGTTCTCCGATTGTTGAGCTTTACCCTTAGCCTTTGAAGTCCACATTGAAGATTGAGCTTTAGGGTCGTAAAAACTGTCTTGTGGCGTGAAGGCGATGTTCTCGCGTATGCAAAGGGTTGTTGCATCGCGATTGGGCAAGAGGAACTTGCGGCTGTCATGCATGACGTATGAGTATTGAGAACCCAACGCACTTCCTAAGAACTGTGAAGTGGCTAAGTAAGGCATATCAATAAGGAAAGAAGGTTGTTCATTGGTAGGAAAATTGATCCTAAAGCCCTTGCTGGCGAAGTATTTCAATATTGGGTTCACTATTCCTCCAATAATTAATTGAGCATTGGTGTCCCTCGACTTGAAGAGTGTGGTTCGGACATCCAATAGATGCAAAAGCAAGGCTCCACCAAGATTTATTTGTAGTTCTTGTGGTTCAAAAAGATGGCAGTTGACGCCCCTGATGATTGGTGTGACTCCTCTCAATAGCAAATACATATCTCTCGCATTAATCTTTCCCACTTCTCTTCTTACGAAAAACGTATTCGCAAGGCACTTGTGAACATATCGAAGGGTCGGGTGGTAAATCTTCGATGCTTTGATACCCGCTTTATACTCCCCGAACCCAATCCTCTTCCACATGTTTCTATCTTCGTCTTCAATCTTCGATATTATCGGGTTCTTTCTTTTTTCAAAGTTAAACAATCCGCTCAACCCGGTTATGTTCCATTCAATTTCTTCATCGCCAATCACACATCGAAATTTCACACTTTCTTCGTCGTACTCCAAAGTGGAAAAAACTCACAAGTGAGCGATTGGTGACCCGATCCTTCGCAGAAAAAGAAGTTGTCAACTCCCATATGACAGCATATTGTGTTAACATCATCAAAAAGCCCGAGCTTCATCAAAGCTTCAACACTTTCCCACCTTGTTGGAATCCATTTCTTCCTCATCAAAGCATTGTAGAGTTGTGTCGCGGGTGGTCCTCACAGTTTTCTTGGTTTTGCCGCTTCGCTAGATGTTGGTTTTTTCACAGACTTCTTGGTAGCCTTTCTCGTCCTTTCCAAGGAAGGAACATCCTCCCTCACTTCTTCGTCACTTCCCGCATCATGAACATCAATTTCCAGCTCGGTTTGTTGTGCTATTTCCTTTCCCTTAGCTCTCTTTGGGCGAGTACTCAAGCTTGATTCTCCTACCGCATTCCGCTGTTTTGATGGCCCTCTTGGTTTGTCATTGTACCTTCAAGATTATAAATTGACTAAGTTAGTTCTTTAGACTAATGGATGTGTAAATCATTGTGTAAATCAACATAACCTTCATAGCAACTAAAACTATCCACAACTTAGCAACTTCTACTTCATTCAACCTTCTTTCATAAGTACAAAGATCATCACAACCCATTGAAACGAAGCATTGACACACATTCGTGATCTCAATATCAAATCAAAAACACCATAACAATGAGAATTTACCAAATTAAAACCATACAAAAGGACTTAGAAAATTTCCACACTTTCACCCTCTTGAAATTTCTAAAACTTGATCTAGTGGCTTAATCCTTTAGTACTCTTTTGTAAAAAGGCTTCTCATAACCTCATAAACTCAGTGAAATCAAAATCCCCATTTTTCTCTAACTTTCAGAATTCTCCTAATTTCTCAAGAACCCTAAACTTTTGATTTTAAAAATCAAGCAATTGTAGCATTTTGGAGGTTTTTCTAGCAATAAAAAGGTTAACCCAACCTTAGCTAAGCATAATCTATCTCTAGGAACCACCAAATTATCCTAGAATTGAAATCTAAAAATTTGTCCAAAGAGAGAGATGAGAGCAATTACCTTGTTTTGGAGTTGGGAGAACTAGAGAATAATGTAAATGAGTAGAGATTATGCTAGAGAATGAAAAAATTGGATGATATGCAAAAGATTTTGAAGAGATTGGTGAAGATTTGAGATGGAAACTTGAAAACTTTCTTGGTATGAAGAAGAAGAAAACGATGGTGATGGAGAAAAAAAAAAAGAGTTTTGTGCTTGTGGGATTGTTTTAGAAATAAATGTGTGTTTAAAATTTTTTGAAAATCTCAAATTAACTCCACAAAAATCGAAAATTTTACAAACACCTACTTACCTTGAAGGTTGGCGGTCTGGTGAAGCGGTTGTGGACCGCCAACCAGACCCCTCTGGACCGCCAATCGTGCGTGATGGTGAGCTGGCAGTCTAGTGGCGGGTTGTGGACCGCCAGCCAAACCATGTTGGACCGCCAGGCTTGGTGTGGAGAGGGTTGGCGAGCATATGGATTGTTGCAGACCGCCAGGCAGTCCCTACTGGACCGCCAGTCATCTCCGAGACCCTTCTTTTGGCTTCCCGTTCACCTATTTGCAAGAGCTAATCAAAGAACGACCAAAATCATTATTTTAAGGAAATATCGAGACTAATATGTACAGGAATACCATGGAATTGTCTCCCAAGTGCGCTTGTTTAACGTCACTACGCTTGACAGTGCTAACGCCTAGGCATTCTCGGGGTCCGAAAGGAGGAACCATGTTATCTTTCTCTATCGGTGCATCAACAAGGTATGACTTACACCTTTGGTCATTAACTGTGAAATCTCCGCCATCCTCGTTTCAAAGAACGATGGCACCATATGGTCTTACTTCCTTTATTTTGAAGGGACCGGACCATCTCGACTTGAGCTTTCTGGGGAATAACTTCAATCGCGAATTGAATAGCAAAACTTTGTCTGCTTCCTTGAAGCCCCTCTTGATGAGTTTCTTGTCATGAAAAGCCTTAGTTCGTTCTTTTTATATCTATGAACTCTCATACGCGTCCAATCTTAATTCATCGAGCTCTTCTAGTTAAAACATACGTTTTTTCGAAGTCGTCTTGATATCAACGTTGAGCATTTTTGTAGCCCATAAAGATTTGTATTCCAACGCAACGGGTAGATAACAAGCTTCACCATAGAGAAGGTTGAAAGTAGTAGTACCTATCGGTGTCTTGAATGCGGTTCAGTAAGCCTATAAAGCATCATCTAGCTTTGTTGCCCAATCTTTCCTTGTTTTCCCAACCGTTTTCTCCAAGATAGCCTTGATTTGATGGTTCGAAACCTCCACTTGGCTCGAGATTTGAGGGTGGTATGGAGTAGCTACCTTGTGCTTAACTCCATTTTTCTTTAACAAACTCTCAAATACTTTTTTGATGAAATGAGATCCTCCATCGCTTATGACCACTCTTGGTACACCAAACCTAGTGAAGATGATGGTTTTGAAGAGCTTGACCACTACCGCGACCAAGATATATTTGTTTCCATATGAAGATGGGAATTGTCCCATGAAGTCTACGCCCCAAATGTCAAACAACTCAAACTCGAAAATTGGGTTTTGAGGCATCTCATTCTGTTTTCTAATATTTCCTTTCCTTTGATAGGGGTCACATTTAGATTTAAAACTTTGTGTGTCCTTGAACATTGAAGGCCACCAAAAACCGGCTTGTAGAACCTTTTGAGCCGTTATGAACGTAGCAAAGTGACCTTCATAGCTCGACCTATGGCAATGAAACAAAACAACTTGAGCTTCATTTTCCGTAATGCACCTTCTAAAAAGACCATCCTTGCCCTTTCTATAGAGGTATGACTCATCCCAAGAGAAGTGTCGGATGTCTTTATAGAATTTCTTTTTTTCATAGCTTTTCAAGCTTGGTGGCTCAACTCCATATGTGAGATAATTCACAAAATCCGCATACCATGGCAAATTCTCCTCAATTGCCTTCACCTTGTTCATAGAGTCATAAGCGAAGTTTTCTTCAACAAAAAAGTGAATGGCATTGACTTGTTCCTCGGGTAATGAATCATCTATAAGCAATTTTTCATGAACGCTCAACCTTGACAAATGATCCGCTACACCGTTCTCTATTCCTTTTTGTCTTTGATCTCAAGATCAAATTTTGAAGAAGAAGAATTATGTAAGTAGTCGCGGCTTTGCATCTTTTTTAGCCATTAAGTATCTTAAAGCGGCGTGATCCGTGTAGACGATGATCTTAGAACCGACAAGTAAGAACAAAACATCTCGAAGGCAAACACAATAGAAAAAAGCTTTTTCTCCGTGATTGCATATTTAATTTGAATATCATCTAAGGTCCTACTCGCATAGTGAATAACATGTAGCTTCTTATCAATTCTTTGTCCTAAAACCTCCTTTTACGACATACTCACTTGTATCACACATAATCTCGATTGGATGCTCCCAATTTGGAGGTTAGACTATTGGTGCACTAACTAAAGCTTCTTTTATCCTCTTGAAAGCTTCAAGACATTCTTCATCAAAGTAAAAAGTTGTACCCATGCATAACAACCTTGTCAATGGCCTTGCAATCTTTGAGAAGTCTTTGATGAAGCTTCGATAAAACCCCGCATGTCCAAGGAAAATTCTTATCCGTTCAACCGTATTGGGTGGTTCAAGCTTGAGCATGACATCTATCTTTGCTTGATCTACCTCAATACCCTTATTTGAAATTCGACGTCCAAGCACGATACCATCTCTCACCATGAAGTAACATTTCTCCCAATTAAGGACGAGGTTGTTTTCTTCATCGTTTCAACACCCTACACAAATTGGACAAAAAACACCAAAAGGAGGATTCATGGACCGAAAATTCATCCATGATATCCTCAGTTAGATCGGAAAATATGAACATCTTGCACCGTTGGAATGTAGTCGGTACATTACATAACCCGAATGATATCCTATGATAAGCAAAGGAACCATATGGGCATGGAAAGGTCGTCGTTTCTTGATCTTCAGTGTGGATGAGAATTTGAAAGAATCACGAATATCCATGAAGAAAGCAATAATAAGAATGATTAGCTAATCTTTAAAGCATTTGATCAATGAATGGCAATAGAAAATGATCCTTTCGAGTTGATGCATTCAACTTCCTATAATCTATGCAAATCCAATGACCCGTAATTGTCCTAGTTGGGATCAATTCGTTGTTATCATTCTTAATTATGGTACTCCTCCTTTCTAGGGAACTACATGGATCGGGGATATCCAAGTACTATCCGAGATAGGGTAGATAATCCCCGAGTCTAGTAGTTTCAAGATCTCCTTTTTCACAACCTCATTCAAGTTATGATTTAACTTTACTTGGTGCTCAATTGATGATTTTGATTCATCTTCTAGATAGATTCTATGCATGCAAAGAGAAGGAGGTATGTCTTTTATATAATCGAGTGAGTAACCTATAACCTTCCTAATTTTCCTCAATTCTTCTAAGAGTAATGCAACCTCATCATCATGCAATTTATCGTTAATTATGACCGGGTAAGTAGAGTTGGGACCTAGAAATGCGTACCTTAGCTCCGATGGTATAGATTTTAGCTCAACTTTTGGTGCCTTGAGCTCGGTCCAATAATCTTTCCCATTTGGTATCGCCTTGATGATCTCTTTAGTTTGTTCAAGCTCTTCATCTTCAATCAATTCCAACGTCCAAGTACTCTTCATCAAAGGCTTCTCGGAGTCGAAAATCTTTTCATACCCATTCACATCCTCATTCAACTCTTATAAATATTCATTCGCCATTTCCTCTAGAATGTCATAATAGAACACTTGACCATCAATGGGTGGTTTCTTCAAAGCCTTCGTTACATCGAAGCTAAGCGTCATCTCACCCAAATGAAGATCGATCAAGTCTTTCTTGACATTAATGATTGCTCCAACGGTGGAGAGGAAAGGTATTCCTAAGATAAACAGATCGGTTGGTTCTTCTTCCATTTCAAGCACAATAAAGTCGGTTGGAACCTCACAATTGTCGACAACTAACTTCACATCTTCGAGCATTCCAATATGGTACCTAATGGATCTATCCGCGAGGATCAATGCAATCTTGGTCTTCTTGAAGTTAGTAAGGCCGAGCCTTTGAGAAACCGACAATGGGCATCAAGCTCACACTATCTCCTAGATCAACCAAACATCTACCAAATCTAATTGGTCCAAAAGAGAAAGGTAAAGTAAAACTACCAAGATCATCCATCTTTTTGAGAGAATAGTTTTGGATGATAGCACTACACTCTTGAGTCACCACTACCTTTGACTCTTCATAAGCGACTCTCTTGGCCATGACGTCTTTAATGAATTTGGCAACAAGCGGACAATGCATAATTAAGTCTAACACCGGTAGAGTAACTTGAGTTTCTCCTAGAATGTTCTTGAACTTATCTTGTTCTTTTTCTAGAAGTTGTTTCTTGAACCTTCCTGGAAAAGAGAGTTGAGGTTCCCAAGGAAGTGGAACGAAAGTTAATTTCTACTTTGGTGTCTCCAAACTCTTTTTCTTTTCCATAACCTCTTCTTCAATAACTATTGGTTCTTGCTCTTTTGGTTCATTGACTTCTTCTTGTAAACTTGGTTCTTTGACCTTTTCACTTCTCACAACAAGTTCTAAAGTGGCTTCTCTTGAAGGTAATTCTCTTCCGCTTCTCAATGTGACAGAATTGCAATATTCTCTCGGATCCTTATCGGGCTTCCCCAGAAAAATTTCTTTTCCATGACTCTTTGAAGAGGAAGCTACATGAGCCACTTGGTTTTCAAGAGTTTTGACATGAGTCTCTAGATTCTAAACTTTTGCATTCAAATCATTCCACACACCTTAAATATTTTGATTTACATCTCCCATTTTCTTGGTCAAATCCATTGCGACTTTGTTTTGACCTACTAGAATTTGCTTCAATAGCGAGGTGTTATCATCTTCCTTGGAGGGTGGTGTGGGTGAGCTTCTCAGGTTTGGAAATGGTGTGAAATATCCCTTTGGAGGGAAGTTCCCTTGAGGTTGACCTTGTTGCCTTTCCTTTTGAGCAGGGTAGTGTTAGTCTGAAGGATTGATTACTTCTTGATTCCGGTGGGAGGGTTTAATGTTCCAATACTTAAAAGATGGGTTATAGGATCTTGGGTAGTATCCTCCTTGTATATAACACATTTCTTCTTGATCCTCTTGGTCATCTTCAATTTCATATCCCTTACCACTTCCTACTTGATCCACAACACTGAGGGATCTTTGGTTCAACCTTGTGAGCCTATAAATTTTGGCATTAAGTTCCTTGAATCTATATTCATCCTAGGAGTCTCCATCTCGATCTTTCTCATAACTTTGGTCGCTTTGAGCCATGTCCTCGATGAGTGCCCCTTATTTAATATCAAAATTGGCAAAGTTTCCCTTGCTTGCCGTGTCAAGGGAACTCTGATACTTTTCCAAGCACCCACGATGGAAAATCCCCAGTAAAGCATCTTTAGAGACTCCGTGATGAAGGCAAGTCCTAACATGAGACTTCAATCTTTCCCATGCTTCATAAAATGAGTCATTATACCCTTGTTTGAAGCTCGTGATGTCATTTCGGATTTTTGCTGTTTTTTTGCTTCGGGAAGAACTTAGTCATAATGTTCCTTCTCCACTTGAGCCCATGTAGAGACTAGCTCTGAGGGGACATTCTTCTCCCATTTAGCGGCTACATCACCTAGCGAGAAGGGGAATAGTATCATCTTGATGGTTTCCTCACTAACCCCACTCATCTTTATAGTCCTAAAAAGCCTCTCTAACTCATCGACATGGTCTAGAGGATTATCTTTCGGAAGACCATTGAACTTGTGGTTTTGGATCATGTTGATGAGTCTATGTTTTATCTCAAAGTTATTGGGTAACACCGTGGGAGGTTGAATGTCGGTCCTAACCCTCCTTGTGTTGGGTTCATCATAGGCACCTATCATTTGTGATCTAGGTCGCTCTTGGTCTTGAACCCCAACTCTTTGAGCTTGGTTGTTGTTACCAACATTGTTCTTTTGGTTCCCAATGTGATGAAGATCTTCCATTTCCTTCAAAACAAGGCAAAAAAAAATTAAAGATTTAGTGATTGGTAACTTAAGTGACTTAGTCTAAATAAACTATCTATAGCTAAATGGCAAATATTGTTGCTCCCCGACTCGGCGCTAAAACTTGAACAAGATTTTTTTGTTTACACCGTCAAGTTTGATCTCAAACTCTAACGTCTAAACCTCAAGATTAAGGCTAGAAATTGTAGCAAGAGGGTTGTCGAACCACGAGGAGCAATGTCTACATACTTAGCTCTAAAGATAGATTCATTAATCGAAGCCTAATCTAAATATTGGTTTGGAAAATTCAATAAACAAACAAGAAAAGAGATTAACAATAGAAAATTTAAATAACAAACGAACTAGATAAGACACTACAAGAAAACACACAATTTGCGAGAGAAATTTGCGAGGAAAATTTG
>OVAN01007920.1:0-18938 GCA_900406275.1 Anastatica hierochuntica | reverse complement strand
ATTATTATTATTATTATTATTATTATTATTATTGTGGAGATAACATAAATTCAGGAAACGGCCAATCTACCCGTCTGGGTATGGATCACTGGCTTCCTACGCAACCTTTGCGGCCGGTACGTCTGCTTCTCCATGTAGATCCTGCTATTCTAGTGCAAACAATTATTAACCTCCATACCAAAGACTTGGACGTCGAAGGCCTTCACCGTTTGGTTGACCCAGGTGATCATGCTCTTATTCGAAAGTTATATTTATCCCCCCGATTGCCGTCCGATTATTTATATTGGTGTCACACCAAAGATGGTCAATATACCGTTAAGTCTGGCTACTCTCTGTGGAAGTCCTTCGAGGATAGGATAGCCATTCAGGCGCCTTTAGCGACACAGCCGGACATTTATCAAGTGTTATAGAGATTAGACATCCCTCCGAAACTTAAGCATTTCCTATGGAAGGTTTGTTCTAATATACTACATGTTGCTGCAACTCTAATACAGAGACATGTCCCAGTTGATCCTTATTGTTGTCGGTGTGCCTCTGTGCAGGAGACACCAGAACACCTTTTCTTTACATGCCTGTACGCTATATCTGTCTGGCGATCCATTAGCTTGACACCTCCGGCTCTTACTGAGAATCCGCTCCAATCACTCTTAATGGGTAGTCTGGAACGGTTGTTGGTGTGTCATTTGTTATGGCAACTTTGGAAGGCCCGCAATGACCTGGTCTACAATAAACGGCTGCGCTCTTGCCAGTACACTGCAGATCGAATACTGAACGATTATCATGAGTGGTCTACACAAGCACCAGATGCAATGGATGGCTTAAGGTCACACTTTTCGAATGGTAGCAAACGCCGGTTGAAGTGGGAACCCCCTCCCTTGGGTTGGGTGAAGTGCAACTTTGATGCTTCGCATCGAGACGGGAACACCTTCTCGACATTAGGCTGGATTATCCGGGATGGCAGGGGTGTTGTTCTGCATTGCGGAATGGGTAAATACCAGGGTCGGTATACGGTTGAAGAAGCGGAACTCACTGCACTTTTGTGGTCAATTCAAGTTGTTTGGAGCCTCGGATACCGCAGAGTGGAGTTCTGTGGCGATAATCTTACCGTTTATCAGCTACTGAAGAATAACCTGGAAAATGTAGTTCTTCAGCATTACCTCAATGAGGTGGCGGCATGGTCCGGCTACTTCGACAGGGTGGAGTTTACATTTGGACCTAGGGGGACTAGTACTTGTGCTGATCAATTAACTAAGCATGCTTATAAGGAGAATGTTCCTTGGGTTTTGTTTAATAACTTTCCAAATTTTTTAACCCCTTTTGTAACAGACGATATTGCGAATTAATATAATGAAATTGAAGTAAAAAAAAAACATAAATTTATGTTAATTACGATTTGAGCCTATAAACTATTGTTTAACTCAATTACACCCTAATTTGTAGTTTCTGATGTAATAAATTTTAGTTCGTACATGTGGCCATGATTAACATATACTTCGTGATGTTAGTCACATATTATGATACATTGGATGTTTTCCACCATATTAGGTCAACCTCGTGTAGCTAGCAAACATTTTCCCTTTTTTCCATCAAACAGTTTTTATTAGTTTAACCCAAATGGGAGAGAACAATATGAAATACAACTCAACCGTCAAAGATATAACTTTTCTGTAACCACAAGTCATATGATTTTAAAAAATACTCCTAGAGCAAAAAACCGAATTAAAACATCGTAAACAACCTTAAAAAAAAAGGCTAAAACCTAAAGCTTATGAGACCCAACTACGACCAATATAAAAAAGAACATAAAATTACTAAATAATAAAGCAGTCGAGAATGGAAGCAGAAATTGTTGCAAAGCACACATAGCTGATGTTATTGAGTTGAGAGAAACACTCCTTATATTGCTCCGGAAAGAGGAGCGAGGAACAGATTGTTGCTCATAATATTGCTATGACGAAACCGAGCCACGAGCCAACGGTGTATCCCACAACTTGAGTAGTCGATAAAGAAGTGATTTTGACAATCGCCTATCCTACGACTTAATGCAAATGAGCCAAAGCTCCAACCCCTTGAAAAGAAACCAGATAAAACATGCAAAAGAAAATTGATGTCGGTGATCTTCACCATCGACCTATAGTTTCAATCTGAAGACCTGCAACTTCGCACATGAGAAACTTAACTATCAATAGTTCACCAATACAAACCAACGAAGACGAGCGGAACAACCAGAGTGAGGACTCTAGACCAGCTACAAAACACAAGCCCTAGCTGAGGAGCCAAAAAAGACACGGGACTGGAAGCACCTAACCAAAAATTGTCGTCACCTACCATACAAATAACTACCGCAAGAGAGTCCTAAGCTTCCAGATTAAAGCGAAAAGCACGACAATAAGAAAATTTAGAGATCTTAATCAGGGATTCAAGGACCGATAAGAACTTCGACTAAGACGAGAAAGTGCGTTGAACAGAAATCCAACTTCGACCTTAGACACTTTTACATTTCCGCCTCTGCATAACATGGATCTAATCAAAGACACACCAGGTCTGAGCAGACGCGTCATATCTCCACCAAACGCCGACCCCCTTCTTGCTAAACTACGACACCAACATTCAATCTAAATCTACGCTCCAGGATCTGCTAGCTTCCAAAAGAAACCAAAAATAGGATGAAGCAAGCCAGAAGTTGAAAGAAGAGACTCAAACATATTAGGTGGTTTGTAGGTGGAAGAACGAAAAGGAAAACGAATTTAGAAGATTTTTTATAGTAATTATTGTTAAATTTCACTAATATATATGAAAATATTAAAAAATTTGTTAGCACTTAGCAAATATCTAAAAATCATAAAATAGTGAGAAATTAGAATTTTGATCGGTGATAGATTTTGATATGGTTTTTAAATTTCAATTTTGGAAGAAATTAGTTTTTTAGCCATTCAAGATTTTGAAAAAAAGGATTTCATCGGTTTTTAACTTGTGACCTTTTACTTTTACTAGGACGGTTCCTGCGCTACGCGCGGGNTTTGTGTTGGTGAAATTTGTTTGATTAGCATTGGTTGACGTTTGCTTTTGTTAGTATGTCATTATGTTGTTCTGTATTTGGTAACCTCTTCTTAAGGTGGTGCAGCTGGGATTGGGATGTGCATTTTAGATTATAATGTGACCCATATACATTTGTCGGCGTGGAGTCTGTCCCTCGGTCTTTATGTACGGTCGTGCCATGACGGGCAGACTTCCATGTATGTGTAAGGCGTGTAGTAATGTTCTTTGCTTGTATTAGTATCTTACATGTCGAGCGAACCTTTTGAACAAGTGCCGCAGTGTTTATTTCATGATTTAATATTGGTGACTGACGAGCATTTGGAAATTTATTTCGTTGAGGAAGTTGTCCGCGCGTACCATTTTTTAAACATGCAAGACACTCACCTGTGTACGGTAAACAATTGACTTAATATCTGTTTGTAAATCTTTTTCTGTTTAGTGGGTATACAAAATCTTGCAGCGGTAATAGACTTGAGGATGTAACAGCCATGCTCCTTCGGTACATTGCATACCTGAGACGTGGGCAAATACCATTAACTGGATGGGGTTGGTTAGTCATTGTTTTCTGTAAGTTTGTTTGTTAGATCACATTATTCTTTTCAAGTGTAGCTTTGGGTGTCTACTTATAAAAATTATGATCAAGTTTTAGTTTATTAATTAAAAAGTTTATTCTTTTAATATTAATTAAGATCAATTTTTTAAAAAAAGAATCAAGTTTACTTCATTGATTTACATTTGCGTTTAGTGGATTATCCTATCTAAATCTGCCAAAAAGTGATGTCAAATATCTAGTTCAATGTAGTGGGACATATATTTGAAACTATGGTTTTCCTATCATTTTCGGATCAGAACTTATAGGACCTCAAATCATTTTCTATTTTTTTCTGGATAAGCTAGAGGTTAACCTAGTGGTTGTTCTTTTGTTTAAAGCAGATTCTCGTGGCATCTCGTGCTCTTATGAATGGGCCAGAGGATGTCATTTCCATACATGTTGTAATACTTTTGGTTGTTGTCGTCAGATAGCTAAATTTATTACCAGAGTAGTAAATAGCAACACTAAAATTCTTCAAGAGAGTAAATAGTGTTAGTACTAAATTTTAGTTGGTTTTGTTGACGAATGAGATGATCACAACCGATCTCTAAAACAAACACTACATGTGCTCGTTGTAACATTAAAATAGCCCTTCTCAAAGAAGAATGGATCCAAAAATTTTTTGTATTGTTCAAAACGGCGGAGGCAAAAACAAGTAGAATACAAAAGGCCTTAGCACAAGAGTTAGCTTCTTCTTCTACTCATCCTTTTTCGGTTTACTTTTGTAAGTGCAATTGAGAATGAAATAATTTTTTTGGTCAAAAAAGTAAAAACTATAATCATTAATAAATATATAATCTAATATAATGCAAGGTTGAGATGTGGCTATATATGCACGAATGTGACACTTAGGAAAACAATAACGTTGATATCTTTTGGTGAGAATCTTTGAGGTTCTCCATCGCCACCACGAAACTCCAAAAAAACGTCTAAATAATCTTTTGTATTCTCGTAGCTCCTCTCTCTTTCCCTAACCTCTGTTCTTTCTCTAATAAACTCCTCAGCGATCTCAAACGCGTTTTCCATGTGAAATTGTGTTTGTCTTCTTATGCTTTTTGGGTCAATAAACCTTAGGAATGAAAAAAATCGACAATGTTCGATTTCCCAGCGAACTCCATCACTTTTCGGTGTGGTAAAAGAACTCGGAGAACCTTTCGAATCGGGATCGAGCAAATCTCTCGAGAACATGAGGTTTCCTATGAGTAAGAGAAGGGTAAGCTCTGTATATAAACACGGTGACGCCAAATGTGATATTCTTGTAGAAGAAATAACATATCTACAAAATGGAAAACAAAACTTAACCAGTTAGAGGAAATGTGATACGTTTGAATAGTGTCTATATGCAGAATGAATCTGGCAGAGGGAAGAAATGTACCATCGATGATATTCCGTTGATACACTAGTGACCATGAATTGAAGTTTGTCGTGTTGACCTCTTTTGAGCTAGAAAGCCTCTGGCCTCTTATTTGTTGAGTTTGTTTTGCATTTTTCAATATTTTCATTTTCTTGAGTGTTAGTTTGTGTAACAGGTGTTTCTTGAACAGCTNCTTGAGTGTTAGTCTGCGTAACAGGTGTTTCTTGAACAGCTTCATCGCCATCTACTAAATTCTCTTCCTTCTTCCTACGTTTTGATTCTTCTTCATCATCTTCGGTCTGTTCTTTCGTTTCTTCGAGCTTGGATCTTTTCCTTTTCTTGTAAACTTTTTCCTTATCATCATCACCCAAAGACTCAGCCTCAATAGATTTTGAATTCTTATTCTTCTTCTTTTTCTTTTTCTCTTACACTCCATCTTCTATCTGAGCATCGTTTTTTTCAGTTACATCAACCTTTGTTTCCTTCTTTTCCTTCTTATTTTTCTCTTTCACTCTCTCTTATATCTGAGCATCGCCTCATTACTTCCATTCACATCAACTTTTTTTGGTTCTTCTTTTTGTCTTTCTTATCCGTTTATTCTTGGTAGCCGGATGCATTCCCATCTACTACATTCTCTTTTTTTATCTTCAAATTCCCAACTTTGTGAAGTCTGCACGACAAAGAAAAATGAAGGGAAATGCTAGTAAGGATCAACATGAGTCTATATATTATCTTTCTCGCGCTATTAGATTCAATAATGTTTACTACATGTGAAGAAATAGCGTTTTGCATCGGCTGAAGAACTGAAACCCAAGTTCTCGAGCTGCAAAACAGCAAACACAACTTCATCAGGAGACTACGCCTCGTAGGAGACGGTCTCGGTAGCATTATTGAAAAATAACAAATAGAAAATGGTTAATCAAAAAACCAATAGAAAAATGAATGCTCATAACGATAAGGATTGAGAATATGATCAGGTTCCTTTGGAATCTCGTGCTTCTTGTCATTTTTGGTTCTTTTTTTCACCCTTGTCGTTTTTGGTTCTAGAGAATGAATATTTGTTCAGCGAAGTGAAAACAATAGAAAAAGGGTTTTCATCAGTCTTGTAAATTGAATCGATTACAGTTCCATCGAGAGGAAAAGAGAGAATATAAAATGGAGATGCTGAAGCGGAATCTGCAAGAAAGAGCGTGGATTTAACGGGTAACAAAGGGGAGGCGAAGGATCAAGAGCTGTAGAGAATGAATATTAATTGCGTTTTCTTTTTTCAATTAATTGTGATTTATCGTAGATGAACATGATGCCCAAGATGTTGTAACTTTTAGAGAAATAATAATAATAATAATTTAGTATAATTAGTTTTGCTGATGTGGCATCACAATAGAGTTTCTAAAGTTGATGAGGTGGATAGGCTGAGGGAGGAGAATGAACTCCTTTTAATTAGTTAGATACACATTTATAAAAATTTGAATAATAAAACCACACACTTTTTTATTAAGACTATACAACTTAAAGAAAAATGAAGAATGAGAAGCGTTAAAAAAAAATTTTACACACTCCATAACTTATAACATTTAATTAATAAAGGCAAGCACCTTTTTACAGATTCCATACTTAGAGACAATGAAAAAGAAGAAGTGCTAAGTCCTTCTTTTACATACTCCATAACTTAATAACATTTGAATAATAAAGGCATACAGTTTTTTACAGACACCGTAACTTAGAAACGATAAAACGAAAAAAGCGCTAAGACTTCTTTTTTGCAAACTCCATAACTTAATAACATTTGATTAATAAAGGCAGACACTTCTATTACAAACTCCATAACGACGAGCTAGATATTGGTGTAGGGGCATCATCGGAGGAGGTGTGGGTTTATGGGGAGCTCAGCACACCTTGAGTGGCGGCGGATTGTTCAAGTGACTCGAATTCAGATTTTTCGTAATTATTCGAAAAATCCCAAAAAGATCATCAATAGTCGGTTTACATGTTAAATGATGTTGGAGGCACCTTCCTCCTCTAAATACCATGCAAATAGACGAAAAACTTAACAACAAAACTCAAAAACAAAAATAAAACTAAAATTGAAACAGATCGTTAAACTTAAGATCTTTAAGATATGTGGACGTCGTACGCCTCATAGTTATCAAACCTTTACTAAGATTGTTTCTCAACCTTTTGGAGTGGAGGAGAATAGAAGAGAGAGGAGGAGAAACATAGAAAACTCGATCGAATACGAATAGAGAGAGAGAGAAAACAAAGAGAGAACGCAATAATAATATCGAATCCGAATCGAACCGATAACCGAATGAGTTTTGAAAATATTGAAATATAATTATTAACTTAATAATATTAGTTGTATTTATATTATAATCAATCTTAATATCTAAGTTTTAAGTTATAACTTTAACAATTAGTTTTTGGAGAATTTTGTAGTAAACATTATATAGAAAACACATTCTCATTTTAAAAAAAATCGAGCCAATATCGTGCATGTGAAAAAAAAAAATCGAGCCAATATTTGGACTTCCTTTTCAACTCATAGATCTACAAAAGTCGGTTTACATCTTAAATGATGTTGGAGGCACCTTCCTCCTTTAAATACCATGCACATAAATGAAAACATTAACAACAAAACTCAAAAACAAAAACAAAAATTGAAACAGATCACTTTAACGTATGCTCTTTAAGATAAGTGGATGTCGCACGCCTGATAGTTTTCCAACTTTTACTAAGATTGTTTCTCAACCTTTTGGAGTGGAGGAGGAGACTTTGTAATTGCAGAGTTCATTTGAAGTCTACTAGTAGACTTTTTAATTTAAGAATCTATTAGAGTTTAGAACTGGTTTAGTGTTTTGGTTATCTAGGTTAATATATAATGAAATATCGTCTCAAGCTGAATAAATTCTCTTTCAATCTTTTTTCTCTGTATCTATGTGAATCTTCAGATGAGAAATCTAAAGGCAAACTAATAGCTACTAGTGCTGAAATTAAGCCTAGGCAATTGGAGAAGTTTGGAAATCTAACTCTCAGCGACTTTCATCGATCTCACAAGCTCCTTGCATTATACAGACAAAATGAATTCATGGTATTCTGGGACTTTGAGAATACAACTCATCTTCATTCCAATTGGAATTTGAAGAAACTCAAGGATAATCTCATGTCTCTTGTGCGTGATAAGTGTGGTGGGAACTATTTTTTCCATAAGATCACGGGTTACGGAAGCTTATCGTTTTCCTTTAATAAACAGCAACAACGTGAGGTTGTTCGATACAACCTGAGAGACGTTAATGTTAGTCAACAAGATTGTAAAGAATGTAACCAGAGATGTACATTCGGGGGACGTCTAGGTATGTAATTTTTTATCCTGTTTTTTCATTTTATAGCTCAAAACTGTTCAATTGTGGTTTTAATCAGTTTTTTTTGTCTTCCTTTTGTTTTCGTCAGCTGATTATGCGAGAAACGTCGATCTCGCGGATGATATGATAATGGAAGATATGTTTCAATACGTCTACGACTACGGGATACCATGCAAAATTCTGCTCATCACCGGAGATGTTGACTTCACAACAGCAATTCTTAAGCTTAGAGATCTCGGGGCAGATATTTTCCTCGCAAGACCCGCATGGATAAAACCAAAACTTCACCAAGCGGTGAAGTATGAAAATATTTTAAACTTCTACGACGTCATGAAGTATGAAGATTGTGCTTGAGGTAAACATTAGATCATTTTGCAATGTGGAATCTTCTCCTTCAATTATTGATTCTGTGTTATGTATTTTTAACTATAGGATGAAGTGCTTAGGTTTGCGAATGCATGTGGAGTCATTACAACTACAAAGAAAGGAGCCATTCCAGCTCTTCCGACATAGTCTGGATCTTCAGATTTCAAGTTTACTTTTGTGTTTTTTTGGCTTTGGCTCTGTTTTTCCTTTGCTTTTTCGTATGTGTTCTTGTAGAACCAAGTAGAGAACCATTCTATTCTGTTATGAATCTCATTTTATTCAACTTTCAATTGCTTTTGTCTTTTGGTACAAAGTTTAGTGAACAAATCTTCAAGTACTGAAAAACTTTAAAGAACAATGGCTTGAGGATAACATTCAGAAACTTGCAAATACAATGTGTCTCCATATGTGTTTGCATCCTTCCCACCCCGAACACATCCTCTCCAGAAATATTTCAGCCCACACTTCCTTGATACCTTCCATACTCAGATCATATGGCACCGAAAAACTGCGAGTCAATACCCAAAACACACCGAATTATTTCCACAGATTAGTTGTTTACGGATCAAAGTCATCATCTTGGTTTTGAAGTTCTAACCTTGTTAGCTTTTCTAAATGGGAGTCCGTGTTGGTACCGTTCCTGGAAAATTTTTGAGTTAGATATCACAGCAATGATCAGAAGCTAGAGTTGCAAATATACAATAGCTAACCTTTGTACTAGAACTTTGAAGATGAGGAGAGACTTGGTTGAGAGGTTGTAGATTGTGTCTTCTATATGATTTGTGCCGAATAAATACACAACCGGATAGTCCAAGAGCCATCTGCGAATATACATACAACGCCAAACTTCACAGCTTGATATTTGAAGATAATATCTGGTTGATGAACGGAGAGTTGGATTGGAAAATTACCCGTTTAAGGTTGGGATTGTAACCTTAGTGTCTTGTAAACAACAACTAAGATCAATGCATAAAGAAGACTGAGAAGAGCAGCTAGCCTCATCAGGTGCAGTGGTAGTATCATTATTGCTCTCATCTATAGGAAATGTCGAAGAGAATAGCTTCCGAATCGATCTAAGATGCATCCCTAGCTTACTTTCTTTGCTTTGTTCTACCATCTTGAACAAACTAAAATGCAGAACTGAGATCAAGTCCAAGTAAAGATAGAACAACCTTTGGAGGATCTTGTTCCAAGTCGACGAAGAACAATTCGGATCTTATCTCGGTCATTCTCGATCTTCTTGGCTTTTAGTAACTCAACCAAACCCTCAAGAACATTATCACCCCGATCACTTGTTCATCCGCTTCTTCCTTTAAATGTATGTTATAAAAAAGAAAAGCACCTTGTGGACATTTGCACTCATGTCTTTATTTTTGATGATTGCACATGAACCCGAAGTCGAGTAGGGAGCTGTGAGTCACAGGTTGTGACCATCCATCATAAATTGGTAAACTTAAACCAAGGAGCATCGATCAATCTAAAACCCCACTTACAAAAGTGATTTCAGTAAGCTCAGTGGTCATCTGGGCACAAGCCACACCTGTTTGAGCCATCTATGATTTGGCCGAATACTATCACTTAAAAGAGTAAGCGTAGATTTACATGTACGTAACTTGATAGGGAAGTAAGCGGAATTAGATCTCTCTTGAAAGGTTCAGTGACCAGTGATGAGATGTTATTTTGATAGTAAGAAAAACTGCAAATCAAAGAAGAGCCAATGTTTTCACACACACACAAACACAAACACAAAAGAGAGTCTTTTATTTGAGACAAAGAAAAGCTAGTTGTTTAGACCATAATCTTCTGGCGTTTCACATCTGGTGAGTTTTCCTCCTCGCTGCCTTCGTTTTCGTTGTTGTAAGGATCAGATTCAGGGTCATTTTTGAAGGCAGGCTTTCCTCCGTCAAATAAGGTATCCCATTCCCATACTAACTTTGCAGGAGACACAAGTGGGTTCGCCTTTCTACCACCACGCTCTATTACCAGAAGAACATTGTAACATAATTTTGTCAAAACTTGTAAAAGATCGAGCAATATAGGGTCTTCTGGGGTGTCTTTTGCAATTATCATCACATTTGATTTGTAGTCTTCGGTCACACGGAAATCAAATGCCCAGGAAAGAACACGTGATACGATAGTACTAAGCCTAGGTTTAACCCCTTCAACTAAAAGATGAATATATATATATAAGTAGAGAAAAAAAAGGAAGTTATAAGAAGAGGGTTTAAGAAAATACCAATGGGTATCATATTGATTCCCTCACTTGATCTAATTTGCTCTTTATGAGGAAAGTTATTCGCATCACCATAAGCTTCTATTGGCACGTACGCATAAAAACCCGCGGACTTAATAGCTGATTCGACATTTGGAGCAAGCGAATCAATCTCTTGACCTTCAGGGATTGGGAAATCTGCCACGTCCTAGAAGGCTACTGAAATATGTGCTGACAGGTTGTACAAGAACACACCATTACCAAAATTGGAACAAGGACAGATCGATGATACAATTATTTCAGATCCATTAAAAATAACTACGGAAAAATCGATTAGATGACATCTAACCATCGAGATGAGAGGTAGAGAGAAACTTACCCGGCATGGTTTCTTCGTCGGAGCTCGACAATATTAGGGTTAGATCTGCGGCGGCGCTTTCTTGTTCAAAGGGGGCTTTCTTAATCTCCATTCCCCTTATAACAACATACCTGAGGATATTTTCGTAACTTCGGCCCTTTTTTTTCTTTTCATTTTCGGCAAATAGAAAGAAAAACTGGTTTTAGAAAAAGAAAAAAAAACTGGAAAACCCTGCTAAATATAAATATTATATATTATTTATGTGTTTATAAGTGTTTATACATATATATATATATATATTATTGTTATATATATATATATATAACAATAATATATATATAACAATATATATTCGATCTCTCTTGCCCTCCACAAAGTCGATAGCTTGCCCTAAGACTCGTGTTGGATCTGGCGCTACCGTGAGGTTAAGAGGGCCTAGCGGATTAACCCCGTAAACCACAGTGAATAGACTAAAACCTGTCGATCTATTCGATGCATGGTTGTGTGCAAACTCTACTTGATATAAGACTGTATCCCATGTTTTAATATTGTCACCCACCACACTTTTCAACATGTTACCAAGAGATCGATTCACTACCTCTGTTTGGCCGTCAGTTTGAGGATGGTAAGCGGAGCTCATATCTATTTAAACCTGTGAAGAACAAGATTGATTATTGTAGGCTCCACGGGATTGAGATTATGTATAACATGGCGCATTTGGATGAGGAACTTTCGGGGTATTGGGCGAAATTGCCTATGATTAGGAAATTAATGTTGTCTCATCCCGAAGTAGAATGGATTTGGTGGATGGATAGTGATGCTTTGTTCACTAATATACTGTTTGAGATCTCGTTGTCTCCGTAAGAGAACTATGGGTTGCGTTGAACACAGGTGTATTTTTGTTGAGGAATTGCAAGTGGTCATTGGATTTGTTAGATGCTTGGGCTCCAATGGGACCGAAAGGGCCTATCCGCGACGAAGGTGGGAAGATACTGACGGCTTATTTGAAAGGCAGGCCAGCTTTCGAGGCGGATGATCAATCAGCGTTGATATACCTCCTGGTTACGCAGAAAGATAAATGGACGGAGAAAGTTTATGTCGAGAATCAATACTATTTGCACGAGAATCAATACTATTATCATAAGCACCCGACTTCTTCAAACTGAAAACAAACACAACTACGATCCAACAAGCATCAATGAGAAGCATAGAACCACATATTCTAAAGCATTCTATACGCAGAGACTTTCTGGGCGAAGATGCTAGTCATCATTTATATTGGGTTTGCTGCTTCCCAGATGAGAATCCTCGTATCCTGGTTGGTGGAACATTGTCTTTGAACTAATGCTTTCCCCAATGGCTTCATGATAATGACCCGGAAGAAAAACACCTGAGATAGTCGAGTCTATTTTGTGCCAGAGAAGGTTACGATGTGGGGACGTTCAAAAGGAATCGAAACAAGCCCAGACTTCATCTTCTCCCACGTTGGCTGGTCCATGCATTAAACTAAGAGATGGAAACATTGAAAAAATGAATGCTTGGAATCCACTGAGAGCAGAAGGCAAGGAGATGTCTGATTCTTTGCAAGCAAAATATAAAGCCTGAAATCCAATTGTCTTAGTCAAAGATGTAGTTGTTCTGAACTTGATTCTGGGTTGTTGATAAAATATCAAGAATATGTGTTCAAAGTTTGTGGCAGATGAGTCTAATAGAGAATTGATTAAGCAATAAAATACATTACATTACTAACTAAAAATGAAACTACTGACCGTCCACGTCTTCGTACCAATCTCATATCAGATGTTTCAAGCTTGTCTTACTTTTGATAAAGGAAACCTAAAAGGTTGTCCAGCTCCTAGGTACATCTGCTGCCAATCCCATATCAGATGCGCAGCTTCTTTCAGTTTGATACTCGCATTTGAAAAGCAGGCTACCCAAATAACGAAACCCCGACTTTCCAAGTAGTCCATCGTACGTATGAAGCCCGGATCAGGTGTAATTATCAAGATGACAGTAGGTGCATCATCACGAATTGCATCATCATAAATGTCTTGTCTAAGACGATGTTTAGCCAAGTCTTCTTTTTCTTCATAACTTGAAAAGAAAAAATTAAAGGGTTAGGTAAAGATTGAAATAAGATGCTAAAACGATATCAAAGTTTCGTTTTTTTACATGGAGGACAATAGCGATCTCTTTTAGGCAGAGAAGTGAGATCGAACTTGATCTCAGCAGTACTAAATGCTTTCAAGTTGTTTCGGTATTGAGTGAAATCCGCGTATCCTTTGGCCCTCCTAACAAAATATTTGTCATCAAAGTTGTGCAATGACTTGGTGATGTTATGCAAGAGTGCCCCAACAGGATAACCAGGTGATAGTTCAGCTTTGTCAGCGTCCCAGTAGACACTTACACCACAGTTTCGATCTCGAAATTGAGTACGGGTCTACTAGCTGTGCGTGAACTGGAAGCCATGTGTGAACTGTTTTTGAAGGAACACACCCATATTTAGAGATGCAAAGATTCAAACATATGATAATCCATGAAGTTCTATGCTAATCTTGAACTCAAGAAATACACAAATACACAAATCTGAACTTGAAAACAGTGATGAAATACGTTTTAGTCATGAGTTCTATGCTAATCTTGAACTTGCAAACTTAAATTGACAAGAAGCATATAGATTCATCTACTCTGAGTTGCTACATTATATGTCTGCAACAATTTTGTATGAGGAAGCAAATTCAAGTTTGAGAAAGAAGAGCTTCTATATGTCAATAAAATAAAGTGATGCTATAAATAGGATGAGCAACTGTGTTCTCAAGGAAAGTATTACATTTCATCAGAAGGCTCTGTTAAAAACTATGACCAACAAAGTACAAGTACCACAATACAAATCTTTAGAGACATAAAAAGCTCAGACACATAAATTCCCAAGCAAGCTTGAGCTCATTGCAAAAATCAAACGAAGCAAAACAGATTCAGAGATTCAGAAGCTTGACCTCATTGCAAAAATCAAACCCAGTGCATCATCGAATCAAACCCAAAAATCAAAAGAAAGCAAATTCACAAGCTATCAATTACAAGGTGAGCTTCAGTACCCGAGGATGAGCCGTGCTTAAAGAAGGCGATGCTCTGTGGTGGTGTCGACGCAAGATGGAGGAGGAGAAGGAGACGCTCAGCGAGGAGTTTTCTCTTTCAGGTTCCAGGAGAAGGAGATGCTCAGGGAGGAGCAAGAACAAATTAGATCTTTGAGGTAAAATCTTAAATTCAAACCCTAAAAACTCGTTACAAAGAAGAAAATGAACAACTGGCTAAAATCGAAAACTAGAAATCTATTTGATAGAAGACAAAAAGATGAAATCTAATTGAAGAAGAAGAAGAAGCAAAGCGAGAGAGGAAAAGTTTTTTTCCTACCAAAATATTTTTGGAAAATGGTATTCAACTTTTAATAAAAAAGAAAAAAAGTTACTTTAGCATGTGTTTATTTGATGGTACTAATGGTGATAATTTTAATAAAAAGTTGGGTTTTTTTTTCTGACATCGAAACCTTTTTTTATCGAGAAAACCGTAAGAGAATCTCCTCTAGTATAAGAAGTTGGTTTTGACATGATTCTAGCTAGAAAAATGTTTTACACTATATCCTAAAGTATTAGTAAAATCTAGTTTTAAGTTTGAAAGAAGAGAAGAAATGCGCTCAACCCAAACTCCAGTTAGTAATACAAAAAGAAATGAGTTTTGAATTTTCAACACTGTTTTGTAATCAAAAGATATCTCAAACAAATACACTTGAAGACAGCCATAGAAAACTAGAATTAAAAAAAAGCCTTTACCTCACGCCAAGTTTGACTACTTCTTTGCACCTTTTTCATAGATACATATATTAAGAGAGAGAGAGTTGTATAAAGAAGCAGAGCTTAGAAGATATCCAAAGCAAGAAAAAGAAAACGAGAGACAGAGAGGAAAAATAATGGCTGCCTTATCAGAGATCGAGGCTAAGGCTTATCTCGACGCAAGGCCAACGTATCCAATCGATTGGTATGAAAAAATCGCGGCACGGACACAAGACCACAAACTTGCTTGGGATGTCGGAACTGGTAACGGTCAGGCTGCTATTGGGGTAAACTTTCTATGTCTATCTTCTTCTTTTATTCAAAAAACTAAAACTTCCATTTACTATATGCTTTAGTTAGTAAACTCATTAGTGATACAGACAGAGAATACTATAGTTATAAAGCCAGCAAACAGATAAGTAATTTGCTTGGGAGGGCTCTGTTTTTGTAATTGAATCGTCTCTATTATTCTAAAGATTAGTCAAATTTGGTGGTGCTTCTATATATATGTATTATTCATTTGACTAAATGATATTATTATATTAAATTTTTATGAAAATAATAGGAAATATCATTCCAAATACCATAATCTTTCATGAGTTTGAACATATAGCAAATGAGCCGAGGCAGATTTTGGAAGAAAATGTTAAAAGGCAAAACAGGGGGAATGATAGAAATCAATGTTTAATCCATATGGTCTCATTTATATGTGGTTGATGGATATTGTTTCGTGAATCTAATGAAAAAGAAAATAAATATTTTTGTATATATATATATATGATGTATATAGAAGATAGAATATAGTAGGACTATTGGCATTGAATATTATGTAACAACATTAATCTAGACAATACCAAGAATCAAGAAGTCTCCATATTTTTTTTTCACAGCTTGTTGAGCATTATGAGAATGTGGTGGCTACCGATATAAATGAAGCACAACTTAAAAGAGCAATCAAACACTCAAGAATCAGCTATCATCACACTCCAAAAGATATGTCAGAAGATGAAATGGTTGCTCTAGTTGGGGGAGAAAACTCTGTGGATCTTATAGTTGCTGCACAAGCTGTCCATTTTTTCGACCTAACCACATTTTACAATGTTGCAAAACGTGTACTTAAACAAGGAGGTCTCATCGCCGTTTGGGTCTACAACGATATCATTATCTCGCCTGAGATCGATCCCATAATGAAGGGCCTTGTAGACTCTACTCTTCCTTTTAGAACTCCTATTATGAACTTGGCATTTGATAGTTACAAAACACTGCCATTTCCTTTTGAGGCCATAGGGATGGGGTCGAAAGGAAAGCCTATTAGCCTAGACATTCCGCATAAGCTTTCGCTTAAAGGGTTTATAGGGTTCTTGAGATCGTGGCAGCCAGCGATGAAGGCAAAGGAAAAAGGAGTGGACCTTATAGATGAAGATCTAATAACCAAATTTGAGAAAGCTTGGGGTGATGAAGATCAAGTTAAAGATGTTTACTACAAGGCTCATATGATTGTTGGAAAATTGCCGGTATGAATATAACATATCTCAATTATCCATCCAACATGTTAAAGCATTAGTTAATCTCCTACACATTTTTTATAAGAATCTGAATATCACTAGAGAACTAATAAACAAGGTAACAACTATTGTTACTTATATAGCTTTTGGTGAATTGTTCTTTGAGCAGGACATGAAATGCGAAACTGATAAAGTGTCTGAAGATAGTAACAAAGATCGTTTGCTGCAAGCAGAGATTGGGAAAAAACAAGAAAGACGACAAGCATCCGAGGAAGAAAACAGACAAAGCAAGAAACAAAATACAAGTGAAGATGAGGCATGTTAGAGATTAATGTGAGTTACCTCTTGCGATATAGTTAAAGTTTGTATTGGTGGTCAATATTTTGATGATTCAATAAGGGTTTCAAATAAATTAAAGTATATTTTAAATAATTTGAAAAGGTAATATGATTATTGCATTATAATGAAGTTGAGTTCCATAAATCATCAAATTACGATTACATCCTTAATTATCTCCAAAAAGTTGACAATATAAAATTCAAATTACAAAAGAGTTGGCCGTTTTAATATAAGTTCATAATAAGAAAATTAAATTGACAAAAATTTAATATTAGCCGATATTTTTATAAAAATCAATATGATCAACAAGTCGACATAAAATGAAACAAGTATACCATACTAAACAAGTAAATAAAAAAGAGAAACTGCATTGTATAACCAAGAAAAAACAAATATTTGTTAAACTAACCAAAACAAAAAATCGAAGTGTATTTTAATATAATTCCAATTTTATCTCTATTTTCACACATCTAATTTTTTTTTTTTTTTTTCTTAATTCCTTCTCTTCTCTACATTTTTCCCATCCTTCAACCCCATCATTTTTAGTTGAACTTTTTTTTTGTTTTATACGAATGTTTGATAAAAAAATTTATAATACAAAAATGTTGATTTTTTCCACATTCACTATAATTTGAACTTTAAAAACAAAGATATATTTCAGAATACTATTTAAATAACATTGTAAGTTAGGTAATTGTAAAATATTCCGTCTACACAAAATAGTCAGACTGTTTATTGCAATTCATAACTCTATTTATTTATTTTTTCAACATTATTTGTGTTAAATACCCCTCCAAATTGTTTTAATACCCTTTATACTACATACATCTATAGTTCACAATTAATTAATTTATCATTGTATGAATTATTCAACACACCTTGATGTTTTCTTATGAATATAAATAGTCATGCTATATGGAGTACTATATATTTTTGTTTTGTTGATAACCTAATTATAAATTGATTTTCCGTATAATATTTTATTGATGTTATGTTATTTGAGTTGTTTAAATACACGCAGAAATAGTCATTCTATCTTGAGTAGTATTTCTATCTTCTGTACATTATAATGCATAAAGACTATTTATAAAAATATGTATCTATTTTGGAAAATTCAAAATACACCAAACAGGAAAAAAATCTATTCTTTTTTTGTATGAAAAAATCATTTTCTACATTTTATTCAACCTATATATCAACTCAAGTAAATAGGGATTAAATCAAATTCGGTAAAAATAAGTTAAATAATGTAATAAAAATAATAAAAATAAAAAAGGAAGACAAAACTGTAAAACCATATCTAATTTTGATTTAAATTTAATTCAAAAGAATATACATCTCGTCGATGTAGACCTCCTTTCCGGGACCAAGCTTTGGTAATAGAATCCTTAACACCAGTTTGACCCATCCATCTTTGATCAAAACGGAATTGACCTCGGGAATGTTTTGAAGCATCTGTCATGTATAGTAGCATCGAACGGTGAACAAATCCCCTCAGATCCAAGAAAACTTGATTTTATTTAGGGAAACAATCTCTCCAAGACTTTTTTGCAAAGACATAATCAAGCTTACATTGAATCCATAATTTATGTCGTATTCCAACCAAGTGAAACCGTTCCTAGAATTTGGTAACTCAACCATCGTACAAACATCAAGCATATCCGAAAAATCCTTGAAGGATGCAGTACTTTGACGTGGACCTTCCAATTTCTCTCCACTATGAAGGATCTCATTAAAGTCACAAATCATACACCATTGCTCTGATCGATTAACTCCAATTCTCGTAAGACGTTCCCAAACAACATGTCGAAACTTGTATCCGGATCACCATAAACATAAGATAAGTAGAAACTAAAATCATCGGACTGTAGAAAAGCATCCATCAAATTCTAAGAACAGCTTGTAAACTTTAAAGGAAAATATGCTAAAAATCAACACAATCCTTTTCATTCAAAAATCAAACTCTCTAACTGAAAATGAATGACTT
>OVAN01007919.1:0-18941 GCA_900406275.1 Anastatica hierochuntica | reverse complement strand
AAAATTTATAAATAATTTATATAAACTATAAAAATTTAAGTTTAGTCATATGGTGTTTTTTTAAATACTCTAACGGGTTTTGTTTCACGGTATTTCGGGAATAGAATATTATCCGAATTGAACCCATACGAGTATCTGAGAAAATCATAGATTTCGAAAATTTCAAATCTAAACCGAACCCAAAATTCGATATAGCTGAAAATTCTAAAAGTTTTGAATCTAAACTTGAATCTGAAACTTGAAATAACCGAAAATTATAAACCGATACTCTAAAAATCTAAACATAATTAATAATATATAAAATTATTAAAAAAAACTCGCGCGATTGCGCGGATCAAAATTCTAGTTATACATTACAAACTCTTACAAACATATATCAAATAACATATTACAAATTTCTAAACTATTTTAAAAATTATATTCATTCAAAGCTCAATTTGAAATCTATCATTTCTGAACTTTTTAAAATATTATCCCACCCCTTTTACACTAACTGTAAACATATAACTTGCACATTATAATATGACTCATATACAAATTCTATGACATAAACCATCCATTAAAAAATATGTACATTTTTAAATTGCCTTCAAATCGTATGGACACGGTAATATTATCTCTAATTCTAATTTTTAATGTAACATTTTTAAAAATTACTAGCTAATCGGTCCGCACCCTGTGCGGGCATGAAAAGTTTCTGAGGTTTCGAATGGTAACAACGGGATATATAGTGCAATATGGAAAATGTAGACGATGAGGGACGGTTTGAGAGCGGTTTATACGTAAAAATGTACAGTGCGAGTAGATGTGTTTTGTGTGAAATATATAATGCGGGATGATATTTAAATAGTAACAATCACACATGCGGTACAAAATAAAAAATATTAAATATTGAACGCTTATTTTAACATTTAAAAGTTTTGTAATAAATTTCTTCTTTTTTGAATAAAGTACGTAAATTTATAAGAGGGTTATTTGATTAGTTGTTTAATATAACTTTAGAATAAATAATATTCATTTTAGGTTCTCATTCGTAATGAATAGTGATATATCTTCAACAATGTGCTATATTTTTGTATATTCATTCTAGGTTCTCATCCGTAATATACCATATATAATTTGTGTATTTTTCAATATGTAATTTTGATTTTAACCTGTAATATATTGTATACCGTATATTTTCATATTGAAATCTTAATACTTCTCGTTTCTAAAGTTTTAGCAGCAATTTTAAAAACTTTAAATAAAATTTTATAGAACTAATAATGTCGCGCCTACAAAAAATCATTTATTTTTATAGTTTACAAAATGTGTTTTGCAATATTGCGTAATGTAAATGTGGGGTTCGACGAAATGATAAAAGTAGTGTTGCGGCTTCCTCCTTCAAAAACTAAGAAATAAAAGAGAAAATTTTACTTCTACCGCATTATTTGATCTCAATAGCTTTCTAAAATCTTCTATGTATGTTGCTACGAAAGACTTTTAGTATGTTACATCGTAAATGATCTTTAGTCCAAAATATTCAAGAGTATCTCTTCCATTGTAAATGATCTGTAGTTACAATCAACCAAAAATTTGATAAAGAACATAGTATATTTAAAGATCAAATTGAAACACAAAACCTCCATTATCTTTTGAGTTAAGACCAAATAGTATTACTTTTGAGTTCATCATCCCACCACATTTGCCAACCTGTTGACATAATGGTTTTGTCTTTGTGTATGTTTTATCTATTTTCTTTATTTTTCACATCTAAAAATTTTGAAATCAACATCTTGGAAAATTTATACAAGATACAAACAAAGTCATGATTTTTGATCTTCTAGTTGAAAGTAGCCCAACTCGAGAGTGGTACTACGTTGGTTTTTATACTTTGATTCAATTCGCCATAGAAAACCTCATTCTTCTTATTCGTTTCTTAACTTATATCCCCACTAGTAGAGGTAGATAATATACATTCTCCTTTCATATCTACCGAACCGTACATTGCATAAACAGTTAATGAAAACGATTCAAGAATGTTCTTCATTCTTGCCACATGACAAACAATTACATTTGATAAAATCTCAATCCAATGATCACACAAACCGGAAAAAGGTGATGATTCTTTCTTTGGATTTAGAGAATAAAGTTTGTGAGATATCCATATCGTCAGAATTCTCGTTTCTGGAGGTGTTACTCCGAGATATCCATAGATTAAAATTTAACACAATTTTCACATGTTCTAACACATGCTAAAATCAATACTTGGCTCTGATAAACGCATCACTTGAAATTCTCTCGAAATGAGGACACTTTTGATTCTCAATATTGATTCGACGTAGCATTAGTGGTAGTTAGATCAAGAATAAGATGATCAAGCTAAAAAAGGATTGATATGAATTCAACTACTGAATGATGTCATTATATGAAAAAGTGGAGCCTTACATTTCATGAAAGCAACATGATTTGGAAGCCATGTATTAGAGTTATAGACATTACATGTTTTAGTATCATTAATATAGTTACTAATTTGTATGACTTATGCTCAACGCATTTAATTAAAGAAAGACGACGACAAGAACTTGTGAGATGTGATCGTCGAGGCTGCGAGCATTGCATACAAATGAATATCCCAAGTTTCACACTTATTTTTCTTGGTACCCTGTAAAGAGATAAGATAGATCCAACCAACACAAATCTCTTTTATTGTTTTGATAAACGATGATGTTGATAGAGAGAAATTTTATCCTCATGCTTACTTTGATTTAGTTTCTGCACGTTCTCCATTGTCTGGAGGCTTCAAAAATGCTACCAATATCTGTAAAATCATTATACAAATTTCAAAATTCTTAAGCAAATCATGCACTCGGTTTTAATAGTGTAAAGTAAAAGTCAAAACTTTACAGACGCATAATCAAATGGTTTGTAAGCTCTATTAAGAACAGTTGCCATCTAAACTAAAATCGATTTCGTTTTATTTGCAAAAATAAGATGAACGGAAACAATTAGACATACCTCATATATATATAGTTTAGTTGGCTTGTAGGTCAAATTTAAACGATTATTCTTAGTATCAAATATTTAACATGTTAACAATAAATAATTTCTATAAACATACTAAAAATATAATAATTCCATTAAAATTATTTTTCATTAAGGTAAACTTAACATAATTTCGAATACGATTTTATTTCTATAAAATATTTAATTTTTATTAAATAAAATATCTATCAACATCAAATATTCAATATTCATTAAATGTATACCTTAATGTACGTATTGACTTATTCAAATTATTTAATTTAATGGAAGTTTTTTTTAGTACCTCACGCACATTAAATACATATTTACATTAATTGAATTATGAAAAAATAAATAATTTAATGTTTTCCACCATAAAATCTAGACATTTAATTTTTTAAATTATAATTTTGATAATTAAATTTTATTTCATTTGATTTTGTCTTTATCATGTAATTCTTTTCAATTTATTTTGTATTGTAAACTTTTTTTTTTGTTTTTATAATGATATAAGATGAAACAGGGGTATAGATTTAATATATTTGTTACCAACAATTTCCATAAAAGTAACACACGCACGCACGCACGCACGCACGCACGCACGCACGCTCGCTCGCACGCACGCACGCACGCACATGCACACACACACAGACACGCACACACACACACATATATATATATATATATATATATATACATATATAATTTAAAAACATGAAGCTCAAGGTTAATTATCCTTTTTGTTAAAAAAATTAATACACAATCAATTCATTTCTATAAATATTATTTTAAAAATATTAATATTTCCATAAAATTAACACACATATATATCCAATTTTGAAAACTTGTAGCTTACATTTAATATTATTTTTTATTAAAAAAAGTTAATGCATAATTGATGCACATTTCTATAAATTTTTTGAATATGAATTTAATATTTTCAGAACGAAAAGATTTAAAAACGTATAAATTTTTATTTGGAAAGTTCTATATAAGATGTATCAATTGATTTTCATAAAAAAAATAATTTTGGTACAACACTTCAAAACATATCAATTAAAGAAATTTCCATCGATTAAAAGTACGTGTTCAAAAAAATTTTTGGTCGAATTTAGCAGATATAAAAAGTTGCAAATTTCACGATAATACGCAATTTTCATATTTTTCTATGGAGAGTTCAGAAAAAAAGATTAAACAATCTTTCTTACTTCTTGTATTCCCTTAAATGTATTTTTGATTTTAACTCATCTTAATCGTTATGAAACTTATATAAGATAAACTTTGGTTTTAAATATTTTATAATATGATTATAAATTATAAAATTGTGGTATAAGATGATTATAAAATTAAAAAGTTCAATGTACTTTTATTCTTATAATTAATCAAATTATTAGTATGTAAATCAAAACAATTGTATAGATGGTTGTATATCATTGTTTGCAAATTATTAGTACGTAAATCTCATCTAGTCAAGTTCAAGATTTCTATAACAACTTTCGAATTTTCATCGTCAAATCTCTTCAACCTAATTTATCAGATGGACATGTAGAATTTGCCTCTCTATATCAAATTGATTTGATCAATGATGAATCGATGATGCAATGTTTGTAACCTGGGTATGCATTCGAGTTTGGCTTTTGGGTACATTATGAAGATGACACGTTTCTAATTTCAATCTGTGCGATAGTGTTGGCTTTACATGAACACTAAACAAATGTAACCACAAATCTTGTCTTATTGAAGATAGACTCATGGTATAAAATGTGGTTTTATATTCTCTAGCAAAATAAAGAAGAAAAATTATTCATCCACAAAATTTGCTTAATACAATCGACATGAGGTATGTGAACACAATGACTATTCTTCTACAAGATCGTTCTTGAAGTCTTTGGTATTCGTGTTTTTGAAGTCTTCGATGTCCATTGTATAAAACCTGAAGATACGAATCCACTCAGGTCACTTTAATAATCTGCGTGATTTTAAAAACCCGGTTATGGTAATCTGATATCGCACAAAGAAAATAAATGCGAACTAAATTGGTTAGTATCGACCTGACATTTGTAAACGACAGATAATAGTAGAAAAGTTTTAAAATATACGTATATAAAATTATTATATGTAAAATATATCTATAAATATATAATATTATATTATATTTAAATATACCTTTTCATCAACAACAATTCTTTGAGGGTTTCAATGTTGAATAATCTTGAAGCCAAACACATAAAACTTTCACGTCTATAGTCCAATTATTCTGTAAAATTGGTTTTAAATCATGGAAAAAATCACAATGTCGTAGAGACATTGAATGTTTAGTATAAAAATAAAAATTCTATTATGCTCATAATGTGTTAGTAGATGACGAAGTATAAATGTACAAAAATGAAGAATTATAAATTAAAAACTTACATTTTGGTGTAGAGAAACACTCATTACATTGTGTCCTAATTTGGATGTGAGTCTACATATAACAAAGAAAATAACTCTTTAAAATCTTGTTATGATCAAAATAAACTCTATCATAACAAAAGAGAATTATGCAGAATAAATGAGCAAAAAAAATCTCATGTTTTATAAAACGTGAATTGTGTCTTACATTGGCCGATATATATGTGCGTTTAAAACTTGGTGTTCAAGTTTTTATTTTAAATGAAATTATTAATAACTTTCCTTTGTGATTTATAGAATCATAATTAAACGTATATCTATAATTTAGTACAAATTATATTCACTTTCTATAAACTATTCAATCGTTAAATATACAATCTAATTGATATATAAACGTTTCTATGATTTGATTTGTATATTTACTTCTATACCATATTAAGAAATATTAACATATTCAACAATTAAACTTTAAATTCATATTCGAATATTGTAGCTAAATTCTTAAAATACAAAAAAACATATTCAAATATTGTAGCTACATAAAATACATAATTATTCATATGGTGTTATAGACATGTTTACAATCTTTAAATTTATATTGTAATATTAATGTTATTTTCATAAATTTTTTACAATCTAATTGGTCAAATAAAAAACCTTTAAATTACAATCCATCATAGATTAATGTTATTTTTTATAAACCTTTTACAATCTAATTGGTAAAATAAAAGATCTTAAAATTACAATCTAAGATTAAGATTTTTATCAATTGCATGATCAATTCGGTAATAATGATTATTTGCTATTTCTAATTTTTGAATTGTAAGAAGGATGTTTGGCTATAGAAATAAAATTAATCATGGTTTAGTAGTCTTAAATGTGTCGAATAAAATAATTCAAAAATAAAAAGAAAATTCCTAATCTCAACAACCAATCAAATTATAACGATTAATTCTGGAATGGATGTATGAATGACATGTGAACAAAATCACTAAATAGACTTCTCTTTTAATATATAAGGAGGATCGTGCGCCTAGGCACGGCTCAAGTGCTAATATACGTGGGATTACCATATTAAAAACATATGTTGTTGCTCAAATGTTAAACCTATTTATGCTCAAAGGTCAAATATACAACTGTCAGCCTTACTCCGGTATTTATTATGGCTTGTTTTCTTAACAATTAATACTTCATTTTTAATTATACTTGTTCATCTCGTTTTCTTCATGATATTAAGATATTTGTACTTCTTACAAAATCTTTTATGAAAGTGTGTATTTTAAAATTAGTGTTTTGCTTGAAATGGTATGATATATCTTTTAAGTGCGTTGTTTATATTTTGCCGGATATTTCTATATAATCTAAAATAGAAATTATAAAACTAAGATTTATCATATTGGAAATTTGTAAACTAATTTTAGGTTTCAAATTTCATTTGGACAATCCGTTTATTTATATAACAAATAAATTATTTTATACTGTTGACAAAAAATCTTAGATTTAGTAGCGAATATATGAAAACAAAAAGGAGAGTGTAAAATCGAAAAATTAAATGGTGAATCGTAACAACAAAATGAATATGCTTTGAAAGTATTTTTATGTTTAGAAATATTTAGAAAATATAGTTGAAAATATTGAGAATACGTTTATATAGAAAAAATATAATATGAAATCGTGACTTCTGTATACATAAACATGAATGTTGACATAAGTAAAAATTCATACTATAAAGTAGATACTAATAGTTTAGATATATATAGATTAATTTGTTGAGTTACAAATGAATTCATCCAATAATAGATTTTGTTTGGTTAATGAGAAACACGTGTTGATTTTGTTTAATATTTTGTAGAGTTTCATTCGGTAAAATTTAATATGGTGTTTAATAGTGTGTGTGTAAATATATATATATATATTAATTTGTTATGTTACTAATGAATTGGTCTAAATACACTTTGACTAATGAATTAGTCTAAATAAATATTAGAATGACTCTATTTTAATAGAATGAATTAGATTTTGATCCACGCTTTCCGATTGCGAGATTCATTTTTTGGTATAATCTAATACAAAAAGAATATTAAAGACGATATGAGCTTTTATTAAAAATAAATTACAATAAAGAACAAATATTTTCACTACTAAAACATATCAATGATATGGATTGTCGATGTAAAAATAAAAATTAGTTTCTCCTTCCGTATATTTATGTCACATGCTAAACAATGATACAATTATAATTTGTATTATTTTTGTCTCACTTTTTATTGTAGAACTCATATTAATAATTTTGTAAGTACATAACAATTCTCCATAAGAAAATCTTTCATAATTTTAATTTCTTTGTATTTATATTTTAACTTTTTTTCATAAGTGATATGCAATGCTTTTAACACCAAATCGGTTCAGGGTAGGATCAAGTTCGACCGCAAACCGAAATCATAGTTAGGTTGGATCAATAATGATTACAAAGAAAATTGTACCGACTAAGAGACCATATTAAACCGGTAAAGAACCGGATACCAACGCACCATTGAGCCGGATACGTAGCTTGTTCAATTTTCAAAACCTGAAATTTAAATTATTTTATTAATTAATATATTTTTGGGCAAAATTACAGTTTTAGTTTTAAATATTATGCTTTTAAGTGTTTTAAGATAGTACTAGAGTTTGATCCGCTCAAACGCGTGGACTTTTTTAATTTTATATATGATTTACCATAGTTAGATTTTTTGAGTATCAAGTTTAGAATATTTGGTTATTTTAAATTTCAGGTTCAAGTTCAAAATATATAAATTTCTCGGTTATATCGACTTTTGCGTTTCGGGTTTAGATTTGATATTTTTGGATTTTAAGATTTCTTTGGATACTCGTATGTGTTCAGTTCGGATAATTTCAGATACCCGAAATACCATGGAAAAAAATCCATTAGAATATTTTTTTAAAAAAATATGAGATAACTTAACTTAAAATTTTATAGCTTATATAAATTATTTTTATAAATTTTTATAGGATTTTAAAATTTTTATCACTTTATTATTTTTGAATTTTTATAATAAATTTTATTTAGAAAACATAATATTTTAATATAATTACTTTTTTAAAATTATGGATTTATTTTAAATTTGAAAACAAACTATATTTAAATTTGGAGAAAGATGATAATTTTAATTTGTGTTGGGTTACAATTTTGATAATAATTATGTTAAAAGAATATTGGAATATTCTAATATGTTTGTTGGAATATGTAAAAGAGTAGTTAGAGTTATTATAATTTATTAGAAACATTTAATAAAATTTCTAAAACATGTTTATTTTAAAAAATCACACATGAAAAAGACTTTGTACTTTTGTTTTAATAAGATAGACTAGAGTTTGACCTGCACAAACGCTTCGAGTTTTTTTATTTTTATATTATTGATCATGTTTATATTTTTTGAGTATCGGGTTTAGAATTTTTGGCTATTTGGAGTTTCAGATTCGTGTTCATGTTCAAAATTTTTATATTTTTAGTTATATCAAATTCCGGGTTCCGGTCTAGATTCGAGATTTTTCGGATTTTTATGTTTCCTCGGATACTCGTACGTGTTCAATTCGGATAATTTCCGATATCCGAAATACCGTGAAACAAAATCTATTGGAGTATTTAAAAAACATGAGATAACTGAACTTAAATTTTTAAAGCTTATATAAATTATTTTTATAAATGTGTATAGGTTTATTAAATTTTATCACTTTATGATTTTCTGAATTTTTGTAACAAATTTTATTTAGAAAATAATAATATTGTAATATAATTATTTTTAAAAATTATGGATTTATTTAAATTTGAAAACAAAATATATTTAAATTTGGTGGAAGATGATGATTTGAAATTGTATTGGTTCACAATCTGATAATGATTATGTGAAAAAATATTCTATGTGAAAAGAATATTCTAATATGTTTGTTAAAATATGTAAATGAATAATTAGAGTTATTTTAATTTAATAAAATTTTTAAAATATGTTAAAATAAAAATGCCACACATGAAAATGTTTTTGTACTCCTGTTTTAATAAGATAGATATTACTTCTCAATTATAATATTAATTTAAAATAACACATTTATTCTCAATTATAATATTATTTGTAAAAATATCATTAAATCTGGTTGAACTCGGTTGGATCACATCAACCTACGATCCAAAAAATTACCCATTTTAGTTATCGGTTCGATTTTAAAAACATTGAGTATTATACATATTTAATCATTGCAAAACTGATATTTTTTGTAATTGTCAACTAGTGAAATTAATTTTAGATATTGTTTTTTTAACAGTGTTTAAAAATTGAAAGGATAGTCATTGACTAGTTCACTAATTTAATTAGTTGAATTAACATAGTGAATAATCAGGTTGTCATGCGGCATATTAAGGTGCATAGTTAATATTAATATAAGGATCCAAAATTGGTGATATTACACGGTAACAAAGGTTATTGTGCTTCTGTTTTAATAAAATTGACAAGACTTTGATTCGTGCTTTCAAAGCGTGAAATTCATTTTCTGGTATAATCTAGTACAAAAAGAGATCTACAGATGTAATGAGTTTTTATTATAAATAAACTATAGTAAAGAACAAATACTTTCATTATTGAAACGTAATAACGATATGGATTGTCGATGTCAAAATAAAAATTATTGTCGCCTATCATATATTTAGGTTACATGCTGAACAATTATACAATTATAGAGTCAGTTCATTTGTATTATCATTGTCAGATTTCTTATTGTAGAACTCATATAAAGAATTTTATAAATACATAATAATTCACAATATTAAAAGTTCTCACAATTTCAATTTTCTTATGTTTATATTTTTAATTTTTTTCTATGAGTTATAGCAATATTTGTAAAACCAACCGGCCTGAGGATCATATCGGGTTAATGATTATCCTTTTAAATGATTATCAACTTTCTCCAATAAGTTGTCGTAAAAAAAATCATTTACTAATAACTAATTAATTAGTTGAATTGATGGATTGAATAATTAAATTGTTAGGCGATATATTAGGATACATAATTAATATTAATATAATGATTCAAAATTGATAATATCACAAAATCAAAACAATATACGGCGATATATCAGGATGGTTTGGTTTGGCATTACACAAAATCAGGATAGTATACGGTTTAACCTGGGTATAGACTCCTTAACTCAATGGAGACAAACCGGATAAATAATGATGGTTGAGGTCCAAGTCTGGAGGTTTTAAAGGTTTTTACATGGAAAATAAAATGCTCACTGAAAATACAACATTTTCTCTGACAAATCATTACAGGAAGTTTGGCGGTGACAACAAACTTATCTTAATATTTGGATTTCTTGTAGTAGTCTGGCAGAACCGGAGGACTTTCCCACAAATTCAATATATACAAACACGGAATTTTTTTCCTGGCGGAATTCAATGAGGAATCAAGACGCGAAAAACGAACTTTTCCCTTGGATACTATGGCTAATTTAGAAAGCAAGGAATCAAATGGTGTTCCAAGGTACACGATTAGCAGTTGACGATATTCTAAAGAATGCAGAAACTGACTTGGTAGCCTGGAAGGAGGCACAGCTGCAACCTTATGGTTGATGAATAGATATGGATGGAAAATACAAGGGCAGATAGGCTAATCTGTCAAATAGATGGATCTTGCAAACAACCAGACCCAACCTCTGGTCTTGGGTAGATTTGTAAAGAAAGAGATAATACGGTACTAGTTGGAGCGAAATGTTGTCGACGGAGCCTTTCACCCCTACACTCAGATATGGAAGCTCTCCAATAGGCAATGACAGAGCTCCATACGAGAGGAATAAATTTCCAGTTGTTCGAGACGGATTATACGGAGCTTCTCAGCATACTTCATAACCCGAGCGATTGGCCAGCTTTCTCTACGTACATCCAAGATTTCCAGCGACTTCGTGGACTTTTCCAAGACTTCTCAATATCATCCATCCCGCGTACAGTGAACACACAAACGGATTGTCTGGCTAGGGGATCGCGATTTCTTTCATATAATTATATTTTTGTAGATTTCTCTCCTCCGAGTTGGGTTACTAACAACAGAATGACATTCTAATTATTGTGTGGTTGATAAAAAAATTGATAATATCACACGGTATACAATTTTTTTATGCTTTTGTCTGAATAACATAGAGATGTTATTCCTTCACCAACACATAAAGTCAAGGGTAATTACACTAAATGACTCAAATTTTGGCTAGTTATTTACAGACATTAAATTTTTTAGCTAAGAAAAGAAAAACTCCCTCTAAATGAATTGGAGAAATTAATCATTTTATAACTCATAAACTAAGGTGCTATTTAATAAAATATCTATTAATTATTCTAATATTTTATAGTACAAATTTTTAAAATTAAAATGCATAACAGAAGAAAAACTTTAAAATCTATTTTCATATTCTATCAATCAATTAAAATATTTAAAAAATAGTTTGTTAATCATCATTTTTCTATTTCACCTTGTTTTCTTAGATGATTTAGCCTAAAATAAAACGGCAATAACGTATTGATGCACGTGAAAAATGACACCGTCTTAGTAAAAGAGACTTGATGAACACTTAAACCTACGACAAAACTGAAAAGTGAAACCAAATTGTCGAAACATCTAATCAAGGTTTATTAATCAAATTCAAAATTCTCAAATCGAACATCCGAGTGCGTATGCTCTACCAAATTTAATACAAGAATTTAATGCCCGACTCTTGACTCGTAAATGCGGGAACTCCATACGGTTGGATAATAACCTTATGATCAGCTAGGACGTTTGATATCATTATCTTACACCTCTTTAATTTGCTTCCATAAAATTATCCTGATATGAATTATCATGCTCGATCTCTGACAAACTACTTAACCCCCAATGTCGTAGGTATTCTCTGATATACGTTTGTATCCTCTAATTATTTTATCCATGTCATATGAAACTCCTTTAACCTCAAAGCGAGCATTCTCTTTGAAGACAAACACTCTACCAACTTGACGAACGATCAATATACGAGATACACTTAAAGATTCACAAAACTATTTTTACTTACCTCGAAATCAAATATGTTTAACGTAACCGAAAACCATAACAAACTAACCAAAGAAACCAATGCGTCTAACACACTTGCACACACATGGATCCTAAACCGAACACACAAACCACAGGGACGTGCCTCATCCAGCGCATCTCACCCAACAACATAGAGTTTGTCTCATGCGGCGCATCTCACTCAACGTCCAATACACCAACAAGCAAGATCGAACCGATAACATCGCCATCACAACCGACTACTAATTGATAAACAACTCTAGTGTGCTAAACCCAAATAAAAAGAAAGAAAGAGGAGATACGCTACTCCTACTGATGATTATGAACTCGTCACTAGCTCTTTGAGCCCACTTGTCATCCTATTTTAAACTTAACTTGAATAGCCAACCATATCCAAAATGAATTCCACGTCTTCAAAAGGCTCTACCTCAGACGAGTCACTCTCAATTTCCAACTACTCTGAATTTGCCGATGTCACTTTGCAGTATGTATTGACAACCACACTATAATCTTAATGCTTGATTAAACCCACACATTGGTCGCCACTCGAATCTTGGTGAATAGATCCACGTTGTTGATGTTGCTCGCTTGCTTACCCAGAAAGAAAACTAAAGGTAGAAACTAAGCAAAAGTTAACAACTGGAGTTTTAAACTTCGTTTCGCAATCAAAAGTTTTTGGGCCCATGAAAATTCCTTAAAACTCATAAAGCTTTTCATAATACTTTCTTTTTATTTCCAAAAACTATTGTATCATATGGGTCAGAACCAGAGCGGCCTTTAACATGGCTCTGATACCAAAATGTAACATCCGACGCCGAAAGGTTCTCGGGTTATCTAAATTTTGTACAAAGCAAATAATCTTTCGTGAAACCGCCAACTTTAACTTGAACCAACCGCTTATGCACTGTAACATGTTAAACCAAAACAAAGGATAGAGAAAAATAAAGGAAGGGTGAGCGAATTTTCAAAAAAAGTTTTTCAGCGAAGACCATACCAAAACTCCAGCTCGACCGAATATTAACCTAGCCCCGGAAGGCTAGATCTATATCAAGCCACAAACAAGACACCTAAGTCACCCAAGTAAAAAGCAATAAATGAACACCACAACTGAGTACCACCACAAAATAACATTTTTTAAAAAAATCAAATTTAACTAAACTGATCACGTCATGACTCCGAGTTACGATTACCTGGTCATACACTCCACCTAGTCGTATACCATATCAATCATGACTCTGAGTTACGATCACCTAACCGTAATCTTTGTGAGTTGAATACCACATGCATCAATCATGACTTCGAGTTACGATCACCTGGTTGTAACTTCGCAGATCCGAATACCACAACCTTCATGACTCTGAGCTATGATCACTTGGCTGTAAACTCTGTCGTGTTGCATACTAAATCAGCGACCAATCATAGCGAAATGGTCAGACCGTAGTGCTCATGTTCCTTGCCAAACACCAGAATCCACCTATCCGTTTAACAAACATCCATCTCATTCATTTAATACGCACTTCTTTTTTTTCACACAATACTGGTTTAGTCCTAATCATTATTTAAATAAGCAATGGCTAAGTACCATCAATCAATCACATACTATCTATGCTCGGCTTAGCGACCATCAAAGAAGATATACACTTAAGCGTATACAATATCATATATAAACAAACAAACACTTGTCTGAGTCAATATAGCTCAGCTCGGAATGTGCAAGACCAAGACTCAGTCTAATGCAAGCTAAACTAGTGAACACTAAAAATGGAATCATTGGGTGATGCTCACCTTAGCCAAGGAAAGGACGGTATTGGCGTCTAGAAACTCAAACAAATTCTTGAACTAAAACAATAGCAAAATACTGTTCAAGATAGACACGGAAAGGGAAAACCAGAAAACTAACTTAAACCGGTTAAACCTGACAGAACGGATCAAACCAAACCAAACTAGTTCAACTGGTCCAAGTCAAAGGTCTATCGGACCCTAACCGAACCAAAGGACTAATGAGAAAGAGAAAGACGATGGAAGGATTATAAGAAAACTTGTTGAAAACTATTGCAACTCGCCAAAAAAACACTGAGAATTCATCAGAAAGTTTTTGGAAACTTGCTGGTAAAAGAAACTTTGTCAGAGACTATGGCTACTAGCCGGTGGGGGCTGGCCGGGCATGTGGTCCCTTATGAAAAGCATTGCTTTGCTTTGAATAAAAAAATTATAGAAAGGGCGAACTCCTATTTACAGGAGAAGGAAAGGTGAGGGACGATTTAGGATTTTCAATGTGGGACATTCTAGAAAAACCAAAGGAATAGGCTTTTAGAGAAAAAGAAAATTTGGGTCTAAACAAAAATTTTGGGAATGTTATAGTATCACTCAAAGGTGAACGTTAGACTCATGTTGCGAAAGAGAAAATGACTAACTCCTCTAAAGCTAACACTTGGTCTCTCATTCCTTACATACCAAATATGTATGTTATGAGTTGCAAACGAGTGTTCATGACGCTGATGAGACTACGAACAAGCTCAAAGCATATTTCTTTGTAAAAGCTTTCAACCACGAAAAAATTATAGACTAACTTGAAACATACAACCTTGTGGTAAGATCTTTAACAATAAGATTAGTGTGACATACATCCACAGTTATGCAACGAGATACAAAAAAATTGATGTGAAAGATGAATTTTTGCATGGAGATCTCTTAGAAAAAATCAACATGATTCAATCAACTGGCTTTGTGGATAAAAGTAAACCAAATTATGTGTAGAAGTTTCACAAGTCACGTTATGAGTTGAAAAATCACTAAGAGCATAGTTTGACCAGTTTAGCATATTCTTACTTGAGTTTGGCTTTATATGCAGCATTAGAGATCCTTCTCTCTTCATCTTCATCAAGAGTAACTATGTCATTATGCTTTTATTATATATTGATGATATGTTTGTCACTAGAAATAGTTCTTTACTCATCACATTTGTATTGAATGAATTTAACAAGATGATCAATATGAAAGATATACGTAAAATTTATTATTTTATCTGTGCAATACACTCCGGAGGGGGGGGGGGTTCTCTCGCAACAAGATATTCTGAAGATTTATTAGCCACTACTGGAATATTAGAATGTGCGGAAGTTGCAACTCTAATTCCTTTAGAACTTGACATACTCCAAGAGTTTAGCATGGAAGTTGTAGTATTTTTCCATAACACGACTAGATCTCCAATATGTTTTCAATGTTGTAAACCAAAAGATGCACTCACCAACATTCTCAAACTTTCAGTTGCTAAAACAAGTGCTCAGATATGTCAAAGATATTGTGACAATGGGGTTATTATCACTGACTTCACTCTTAAGACTTACAATGACAGTGAACAAACTGCAAAACAACACGCATATCACCAGGACGTTACTGCAAATACTTAAGACACAAATCTTATCTCCTGGTCCTCTAAGAAACAAGAGATAACATCAAAAGTTCTACGGAGATTGAGTATCACTCCCTTTCATACATCTGTGTCAAGGAGTTAGATATATCCTTGCATAAAATAATTAAGTTGCTCTTTGATAACTTTTTAGTCGTGTACCTGACTTCATATCATGCTTTCCACGCAAGGACCAAGCATTTTGGAACTCACTTCCACTATGTTCGAGAACAGGTGACCCTTGGTTCCTTATTGTTGAAACATATACCAAATTGTCACTAGACTGTTGACATTTTTACAAAGCCTTTACATATGAAAGCTTTCAGCTCTCTCATAAAAAAACTTAAAGTCTATGTTCCTTTGGTTTCAAGTTTGAGAGGGGTTATTAAGGCACATGAAAAAACAACATTATCTTAGTAAAATAGATTATATCAAAACTTAACCCATGACAAAACTGAAGAGTAAAACTAAGTCTGATACACAACAAATGAAGATCTAGCCCAACAAGTCTCAACAACTACTTTCTCCATCTGAAAAAGTAGTTGAATCGTTAGGAATGAAGAATATGGCTGGCTAACAGACAATCAAGTGTTAAGCATGAATGTTAAAAAGGACAGTCAAATTTGCAGTCTCCAATATATTCGATTTCCTAGAGTCTGACGAAAGCATTTGATACAGTCATGTGTCAAAAGATTAAGTTCGAAACAAGTAGTACAAGAATGAAACGAAATGTAACCGATGAATGTAAGTGTAACAACCTCATATAGAAACACTGGTTTTGTTTTATTATAAATGCTTAAACCAAAATTAGTTTGGTAATTGAGCTAAACCAAAAGTTAATCTCAAACCCTATTCATGAAGCCTAAGCTAAAAACTTTTGGCCATCATCCTTGTAGTGAAAAGAGAGAGAGAGAGAGAGAGAGAGAGAGAGAGAGAGAGAGAGAGAGAGGAGCTTACCGTGATGGAAAAAGCTAACTGAGGAAGATGGAGACTGAGTCTTGAGAGAGAGGGAGAGACTGAGAAGCTCCAAGACAAGGTAGAGAGATGACGAAACTATATGAGTCAACGAGAGAGAAGGTAAAGAGAGGAGTTAAGCATGATGAAGTGATATTGCATATTGGAGATGATGAGAGGATTGGAGAACCAGAGAGGAAGAGAAATGCTTCGTGCTTAAGGGAGAGAGCTGGTCAATCCAAGAGGGAGGGAGGGAGGGAGGGAGGGAGAGAGGGGACTGAAGCATAGATGAATCAGAGAAGAAGAAGAAAGAAAAATTTATAGGAGATTTTCATATCAAACACAACGGAGTTAGGTCTGGAACCTTGGATTCTGAATATATCTATTTTCCACAAATCCACAATAACAAACGGAACTAAAATCGAGGAGATATACATAACAAGTTATGGGTGTTGCTTCTTGGCCAAGAATAACCATAATTTGTCAAAACTCAGAAAAATATGTCGGAATAAGTTTTGTCGCAAAAACTTCAGAGGAATGTGCATGACTCGAGTAAAGTTTTGTCGGGATAAAATTTTGAAAATCGCTTTATCATAGTACAGTCTTGAGAATCAATGTTGGAGATCAAATTCTAGCGGTTAGTTATAGAGTTATGGATGAGTTTCCAAGCCTCCTCAACGTAAGTATTCTATTTGACCAATATCGGTGCAAGGGGAAAACGGTCGACCGAAACAGAAGATTCCAATATAGAAATTTGTCAATAAGTCTCATTTATATATCATCTCGGAAAAGCAGATCTTTGATCCGAGTTTTATTTTAAAAGTTATTATTGTTTATGTGAGAGGTGTTGTTGCGTTATGTGTCTATAACTAGCCTAACGGTGGAACCGTTTTGGTTAACCAAATGGTATCCGATTAGAGTAAATTCAGTTGTTTTAGATAAAGGACACATAAGGTTTCATCCTGAACGGTTGTATCGAAAGGTTAACGGGCAATTCTCAAGTTATTCAACAATGTTCTCAGAGGTTTATTTCTGCAACAAAAAATAGTTTCAAAGAATTTTGGGATTACTATTTCAAATTCATCAAGGTCTTTTAATATTGTCTCAGGTTCTCTCCATAACCCTAGGCCAAGGTGAGTGTTGGGCCTGAATCCGGCCCATTACTCAAGGTGCATTACATGTCATGAAGCAAGGCCTAAGAAGGGGAACGTTAGAGCTCGCAATGGGCCTACATCACATCCACGAGGAGTTAGCTATCATGACGAGATAAAAACAGGTCTCGCCGACGACCATGGGATTGAAAAGGACCAGGTCTCGTTGAGTAGGGAGCTGGCATAACATGTCTGGAATAGATGGAAAGGGTCATAGACTCGGTCAAATAAGTTGTTGGACACTCCAGGAATCAAGGAAGAGATCTAGGAACTGTTGCAACTACCTCGTAGTGGAGAAAGAGCTATTTAAGGAGGAAGAAAAGCGAACAAGAGGGCTCTCCAACGAATCTTCAATCCAGAGACTTTTTACCTACTTGATTATTGTTGTATCAATCTTGAGTGATATTCATACTTTCCTTCATTGATCATTTGTCACACTAAACCTCTTTTGTACTCTTTATTCTGATTACAATTTTCAATACAAATAGCTTTCGTTCTTAAAGTTCTTACGGGATTCAACCCAAGTAATCTTTCCCTAAACCTAAACTCTGTTCACAAAACCTAAGAGGTGAGTTTAATCTCTCACATTTGGCACCGTCTGTGGGGACAGATAACTGAATCCCTCACTCAGTAACTTGAGAATGAATCCTATTGATCAGGGAACGAATCCATCCGATCCTGATCCAACGAATCAGAGCTATGGCTCTCCGAACGACGGAGGCTCCAATCCCCCTTCCTCGGAGCCTCAGCATCCCGATCACCGCTCTGAGCGACAGCCTTCGGCTGGCGCTCAATCCGATCAGACCACCACCGGGGTAACCAATCAAGGACCCTCTGGTGGCAATACCTCAGGGCTGTTAGCCCACGGAAACTCGCAACAACCACTCTCGGCTGGCTCTTCGCCACAGATATCTACTCCGAATCAAGCGGAGGCTCAGCTTTCT
>OVAN01007918.1:0-18941 GCA_900406275.1 Anastatica hierochuntica | reverse complement strand
GGAACGAAGTCAATTTGATGTTCAATTCCGCGAATAGGAGGCAGACCTGGCAGCATTACCTTAGGAAAAACATCTACAAATTCCTGCAATAGTTTCTTAAGATCACTCGGAAGCTCCGGTGAAAGCTCAGCAGAAAGTGTTAGTCCTTTAGAAATAACTAATAACAAAGACTGTGAAATATGAATAGCTTTAGTAATATCACTTACCTTAGCTATATGAAGAACTTCTTTCTTACCTGTTGGTGACGTGGCTGCTGCAGTGTTTTCAACTTCAGATTTTTGTCGTTTTAGATGAAGTTGATCGGCATAAACCTCCTGAGGTGACAAAGGAGCCATCACGATCTTATTATCATGATGTTGGAAAGAATAACGATTCTTAAAACCATCATGAGCAACCTTCTTATCGAATTGCCATGGTCTTCCTAGCAGAAGATGACTTAAATCCATTGGCAAAACGTTGCAAATCACTTCATCACTATATCGTCCAATGCTCAAGGGAACCGTCACTTATTTAGACACCTTGAGTTCACCACTCTCATTCAGCCATTGCAGCTTATAAGGTGTGAGATGTGATCTCGTTTCCAGCCCAGCTTTTCCTACAAAGAAGTCACTTGCAACATTAGTACAAATTCCACTATCAATAATCACACTGCAGATTTCATCAGAAACTAAACAACGAGTATGAAATAAATTCTCCCTGTGATCAGTTTCATATGGGGTGGATTGTACAACAAGTGACCGTCGAGTGACCATAAGCTTCCCATATATAGGGTAGTCGATGGTGTCTTCCTCAGAACTTGTAGATTTCTCATCTTCTAACACAAGTTCTCCGCCGTCCAGAACTAGCATGACCTTCTTGTTAGTGCATTCACTTGAATAATGTCCAAAACCTTGGCACCTGAAACACTTAACATCACGAGATCTGGTAGGGGTGGGTTTGCTTTTTTCTTCGCGTGAAAAAGACTTCGCTTCCTCCTTGGGTTTGCCGCTAGAATTTTCTGGTCTGGGATACCGAAAATTGGTTGCAAAATTTCGAGAAGTAGCCTTCTGCTTCAGCCTCTTTTCAATGAAATTAGCCTTATGCAACAGCTCATTGATGTCATTGTAATCATACATCTCCAAATTGTCTTGAATCTCATGATTTAGACCAGCCTGGAAACGTGCCATTGTTGCATTCTCATCCTCTTCAAGTCCAGCCTTTATCATGAGTGTTTCCATCTCTTGATAATAATCATCAACTGTCTTCAAACCTTGAGTAAGTCTGCGCAGTTTCTGATGGACTTCTTTGTTGTAATGGGCTGGTACAAAACGACGTTTCATCAATGTTTTAAGCTCAAACCATGAAGCTACTTGAGCTTCTCTAGTTTGGCGTCGAGTAGTGACCACTTGATCCCACCAGTGAAGAGCATATCCACCGAATTCTGTAGTTGCAAGTCTGACCTTCTTTTGCTCGAAATAATTTTGCACATCAAAGACTAACTCTATCTTCTTTTCCATTCTAAAGATGCATCAGGATCATTCTTTCCTTCAAAAGATGGGATTCAAAGTTTGAGATTTCCCAAGTTATCATCAGCAGCAGGAGTCTGCGTTTGTCTTTGACCTCTCCGAGGGGTGTAATGGCCGAGCATGATATCCTCATCTCGAACCTGAACTCGTCTGTTAGCTGGCCTTTTAGGATGAAATACTCAGCCAAATCGTGAAGCAAATCTTCATCTTCCTTTGACGCAATAGCAACATAAGAAGTGCCGCCCATAACCTGCTTGCCCTCACATTTCTCTTTCGCCTTTTGAGCAGCATGCAATTCCTGCACTTCACGTTAATTGTCAGAAGAATTCAACATGTTAGTTTTGTGCATAGTTTTAATAACTTCAGCAACAATCCCCTCGATCTGCAATTTATTGAGTGGAACTGGTGGAGGTTCCTTCGGATTATGAGAACCCTTGTCAGAACTTGACATGTTTTCTGTAAAAGAGAATCACCAAAACTCAAACAAAACATTAAGTTAGTAAAGATCCCATCAAAAATACTCCGATTTTTTTTTCTGCAAGTTGCCGAAATTAATCTGTTTTTGCAGAAACATTTTCGGTCCAGCACCTGAAAAAAGAACTAATCAAACATGAACAAACTTGTTAGATTTAGTAAAATTTAGCCGAAGCCTCTAAATCTCACAATGTTTCACACAATTTTTTTGGGTGTTTTCTTCCTGAAAGTTCGTGAATCAAAAGTTCAGCAAAGAACAAAACCAAATCAAACCTCATAATCAATTCCCTAAATCCCCAATAATAGAAAGATAGAGAGAAAAGAAGTACAACTGCAAAGGATTGAAACTTGTAGCGGAAGTTATAGCTGCAACCGCTTTACCACAAGAAGCTGGATTTCTCTTTAGCTTTTTCAGATTTTTTGAAGCTTTCTGTTTTTTTTTTTGTATAAACTGTTCTTGTATTTAAACCCTTGCAGACTTAAAATGGAAGAGAAGAAAAGAAATAACAAAACTTTCCCCCAAAACCGAAAAAAATTTCGCAGAAATAGAGAAAGACTCGAGTTTTTTTCTTGTGTTCAGATTGCTCTGATACCACTTGATGCAACCCAAGATCTTTTGAACGAGGAAACAAAGGTTTTATTCTGATTTTCAGAAGTTTCTCTGCGGAAACAAGGTCTGTTTTTCGTTGTAGTTGAATGGGATAGAACTATCCTAGATCTAGAGAATAACTCTTTGATGATCTAGAACAAAGAAGCTCTGAGAGAATTAACTCTTTAGCAATTCAGTTGTTCAACGATGAACAGTGATTCACTTTCTTTGAAAAGTAGAAAGAAAACTTAGATTAAAACTCAAAACTATGGATTACCTAAAAGTCTGTGAAAACAAAGCTTAAATAACCTAAAAACCCTAATGGTTTTCGAAAATCCTTTCCCAAAAGGAGTAGGAAATTTCGACCTCCTAACTAAAATTTGGATTTAAAATTAGGCCCTAAAATATAAAATAAACTAAGTCTAAAACTAACTAAAAACCAATAGATAATTTCGATTTAGCCAAGTCTGAACACCGAATGGTTGAAAGTCTTGGTTAAATCCTAGTTTGCTTCTTGATCTTAAATCAAGATTGGTTCTTGATAAACCAATGTTGCAATTCGGTTCTGAAGCCTTCTTGTCTGAGATCTTGTAACATGCCCATTAGTGAAAACGAATGGATCTAGAGTTTCTTCAACCTTGAAATGCGTCAACTCCAGCTCATCTCCCAAGTTCTCTTCATCTTCGCTATCACTTAGTTCCAGCTCAGCTTCTTGATCAACTCGTATTGCATCACCATCTCACACATCGGGAAATACTTGAAGGCAGAGAGCTCACAAGTATGGAAATACATACGACTCATGCACTTAAAGAGGTAATATATTGGGTTCCACCATGCCAAGTCAAAGGTACGTGCGACTCAACCTTTGAAATTCATGATTATGAAGATAGTCACATGCCTTGCATTGAAGATGTAGCTTGTAGTTTAGATACTCCGTTGCTCATTGATGAATGCTATGATTTGATATTTGAATCTCAAAGGATGGATGACTTAAGGGTAGAAAAGCTTGCTAGGGATTACCATGAGATCTGTTTCGACATTCATTATTTGTTTTCATAGAATGATGATGACCTTGAGTTTAACTTTTCTATGCCTGAAACATTTAGATCTCTTCTTGAAAAATCTTACCTTGAGGATGTGCTTGATGTAGATAAGATCTTGAATGAGATAGAAAATTCTAAGGTTGAGATGGACTCGAGAGATGATTATATTGTGCTTTACATGATTGATGGAGATGAAGTTGACTATTTTGTCTTAAATTTGTTTGAACCTGTAGCTGACTTTGTCTTTCCACTTAATGCATTTGATTGCCATGAGAATCTAATAATCAAAGAATATTTAAAGATATATACTATGCTGGTAGTGATATTCTTTGATATGACGATTGTCTCTTTGCCATGGAAAACCATGTATTCTCTTGCACATGTTGTTTCTTGCACTGATAGGAGAAGGACTAAAGGTGCATTGGCTCAACCTTTTGATTCTTATGATTAACACCCGCAACCATAGTCAAGCTCGAGACTTTAAACAAGTGATGAGTGGGAGACAACCCACTAGGTAGTTTTCTTTTTCAATTTAGCTACTTTTGTAGTGTTTTTCGTTTTTGTGTTTTGGTTTTTCGTGCTTTTTATGTTTTTCATGTTTTTAGCCTTTGTATTGTAGAAAACAGGTCACCAGACAGAAGGACAGGGATCGATCGATCCCTGTCCATGGATCGATCGATCCCTATCTCATTTACATGGGTATATGACACGCTTTCAGGTAAGTTTCTTCTTTCCCGTTTCTTTTCATCTTGATTTTATTTTTCTTTTTATTTGCTACTTACCCCTTCCTTGGATTTGTTTCACACCGGGAAGGTGTGAGATAAGTCTGGGGGAGGTTACTTATGTTTTTTTTTCTTTTTCTTTTAGTGTTGTTTGAGTCATTTTGATGCTTTTATTGAGTCAGTTATGAATTGTTTATGCTTCATGATGATTTCAGAATATTATCTCTGTGCATTGCACTTATTTATATTCTCATTCATCATTTCATTTGGGATTTTAGAGTAGGCAAACCGGAAGAACCCATGACCAAACTCCCCACCAGAAATCTCAGAAACTCAGACTTTTGTCTGAAATGTTATTAACTCTATTTTATATGGCCTACTAATGAACTTAATTGTTTTGATCCAGGAACTTGAAATCAGGAATCAAACCCATCATTCAGGATTACTTCCCCATTTTTTACCATTCCTTTCGGTATTCCTAAGTGACCAGACTCATCTTTAGTATGGCACCACACCCTTACCTTATCTCCTTGAATCTCCATGCATTTCTTTTTGATCTTATATGCACACATGTGTAAAAAAAAATGGGGAGAATATGGTAGACATGATCCTTCTAATTGCTTAGGTAGGATTAAACAATTTAGGTGGTTTTAGACAAGGTCCTAAATGTTTGATTCTTCGGTGTTGGGTGTTTTAGAGGTTTAGATGGTATGCTGCATTTTTTTTCATGTTGTATGGGTGTTTAAAATTTTTTAAAAACATCGTTTTATTTCTAATTTCTACCAGATTTTCATTTGTATATAAAAAAATAAAAAAAAAACAAAAAATAAAAAACAAAAAAAATGAAAAATTATATTTTTTTCTTCATATATGGTTTAGAAATTAACATTTGCATATTATTTTGTTAACTGGATTCACCCTGAAGTTTGCACGTATTCAGTTTACTTTTGATAGGTGGTTTGTACTTGTGTAGTTAGGGTACATGGATATAAATATACTCTTTCTCTCCTACGATTTTGCATAATATCTTGCATCCTGACGCAGTTTTTGATACTCGAAACACTCTAAGCCTCACCACTAAAAGCCTTGAATACCTAGCCTGATTTCCTGATTACGAGTTAGTTGGTAAAAAAGTTTCACGCCTATCTTGAATGAATGTAGAGAGTTATTAACATGAAAGTTAAGTTTGCAGGTTCAGATTTTAGAGTATGGATGGGCTTGGGAGGTCATGCAGCGATTCTTGGGGAGAATGTTCTAACTATTCTAAGTCTATATGGTTAACGAAAGTAGTGCATAGTAAGGTTTTCTGATAGCATAAGATCCTTTTGGTTTTCAAACTTCTTTTCCTATAGGCTTAATCTTCGTTTCCTTTACTTGAGGACATGCAAAGATTCAAGTCTGGCGGATTTGATGTATTCGTATTTTATGGGTTTTTACTAATATTTTATTCGATAAAAATGGTGTTTTGATATGTATTTGGTTGTTTTTAGAGTGTTTTGGTGTTATTTAGTGTTTTTAAAGGTTTTAGGTTTCTTTGGAGAGAAACATAACAATTTGGGCCAAAAACGGATATTTGGAATGCAGAATCATGCTGAAGTGTCGGAAGATTGGCCTTGATTGACAAACTTACCACCGTTGGATCGAGCTGATATTTTGACATAACATATCCACAAAAGCGAGCTTTAATTTGAAGGTGATTTGAAGGGAATCCAACGGTGCGATCAAAAGTTATTGCCATTTTACTGAACACCTGTCATGCTGGCAACGAGGAGACGAATGCGCAGAAATGAGTATCCTAGCAGAAGGACAGAGATCGATCGATCTTGAGACAAGAATCGATCGATCCCTGTCTCGACGTGACCAAAACCACTTATTTTGAACCAAAATAAAATATTGAAGACCCATATCACATATAAAAATACTCAGACTCGTTTTTAGGTTTTATTAAGCTATTTTTGAGATTTTAAGCCTCCTTTGAGAGCTTTGTAATCTAAGGGAGAAGATCTCTCATCCGTACTTTGAATTGGAGAAGATTTATGAACCCTCTTTTCATATTCTATTCAATTTCATGATGTTTCTTATTGATTTGTCTTGTGATGGTTCTTTGAATATGCGTGAGTAGTTCTATTGTTGGGTTTAGGGTTTCTCATTAGGGGTTTTCATGATTTTTCATTGTTAGGTTGTTAGATTGGAAAATTATCTATTGGATCTTAGGTTATCACTATGTTTAATGCTGAAATTGGATTCGCGACCTAGTTTCTGATCTTACGATTTTCAATACACCGAAAGTGATTTCTTGAATGCCTGATCTGTGTTAAACGAGCAAAGTGTCCTTAGCCAACGGAAGTTGATGTTATTGTGCTTTGTGAAATCATCAAACCTGAATCTAATGCATGTTTAGAATATGAAATTCGACGGAAGTTAGTCTCTAGGATTCTATAACATAGAAAATCAGCGCAACAGAAGTAGGTTGATTCTAAATTAGTGATTTGAGTTCTAGATGGTTCTTAATTCTATTTCCCTCTTAATTAACATGACTATGATGATGACTTGAATTCCCTGAGAATACCCTGTGCCCAATGTTTTCCTGATTGATTTACAACTCAATTTTCTGCTTTTGTTTGCTTTCTTTTCGATTTTAGCATCACCAACAATATATTCCTTTTCGCTTTAGCCCGTGTTTGATCTTTAGCTTTTAGTGTGATCATTGGTCTCTGTCGATTCAATCCCGAACCACTACAACGTGCTTAACTGTACGCTTGCAGTGATTTCTTGGGTGAAAACCTGAGCTATCATTCCACAATGCTAACTCGAATGTACGCGTGACTCAAGTTTTGAAACTCATGTTTATGAAGATAGTCACATGCCTTGCATTGAAGATATAACTTGTAGTTTGCATACTCCGTTGCTCAATGATGAATGCTACGATGTGATATATGAGTCTCAAAGGATGAATTACTTAAGAGTAGAAAAGCTTGCTACGGTTTACCATGAGATATGTTTTGATATTCATTATCTATGTGCTTTGAGTGATCATGATTATGAGTTTAACTTTTCTATGCATACAAAATCTAGTTCTTTTATTGTAAAATCTTACCTTAATGATGTGCTTGATGTAGATAAGATCTTGAATGAGAAAGAGGAACCTCAGGTTGAGATAGAGCCGACAAATGAGAATGATGTTATGTGCATGATTGATGGCGATCGAATTAATTATTTTGTGATGAACTCGTTTATACCTGATGTTGACTTTATTCTTCCATCAGATGCATTTGCCTCTTTCGAGCATCTAGAAATCAAAGACCAATTCAAGATCTATGCTACATTGGTTGTGAGTTTCTTTGATGAGAATTGTGTTTGGTTGCTATGGAAAACCATATTTTCTTTTGCACATATTTTCTCCTGCCATGATAGGAGAAGGATTAAAGATGCACTGGCCCAACCTTGATCAATGCATGCGTTCCAAGTCAGGCTCATAACTTAAAACAATCTCTTAATGTTCGGCAACCCACTGGTTAATTTTTAATTTCTTTTCTTTTTAGGTTTTTTATTTCTTTTATTTCCCATCCCTCTTTTGGATTTATTTTCACACCGAGATTGTGTGAGATAGGTCGGGGGGGAGGATGATACAAAAATCGTTTTCTTTCTCTTTTTGGTGTATTTTTCTTGAGTTAGTCTTTGGAGTCTTTTAAGTATGTTTTATTGAGTCAAAAGTTTTTGGAGATGATAGGATTTCAGTTTATTCCTTTGTGCATGTGCCTTAATTTCTATCTGTTATGACCATTTCGTTTTGTAGAGCTGTTAGCGCAGGTAAATCGGAGAACCTCACTGACAAAACTCCCCACGCGAAAACGGTGAGAATCATGATTTTGATTTGGATGTGGTTGATTCTGTTTAATAAGGACGCTTAATATATTTAATTTTCTTTATCAGGTTTCGATATCAGGAAACGGAAAACATCATTTGGGATTACATACCCATTATCAGACACTCTTTTCGGTAATCCCGAATGACCAGACTCATTTTTAGTATGGTACCACTCCTTTAGCCTATGTCCTCGATTCTCCATGCATCTCTCTTTTGATCTACCATGCACAAATGTGTAAAAACAATGGAGAGATTAGGGTAGACATGATTTTCCTGATTACTTAGGTATGATTGAGACTTTTAGGTGGTTTAGACACAGTCCTATGTGTTTAGGATGCGAAGGGAGCCTAACAATGGTGTTTGTTCATTTCTTTGTGCTGTTTGGGCACTCGTTTGATGAGACTATGTGTTGTAGCTGAATTCCATCCAAATTTTGTACATTGAAAAAAATGAAAAATTGAAAAACCGAGTCGAAAAAAGTAGAAAACATTCTTTATTTTTGTTTATCACGGGAAATGGAATCAACATTTTTATTTAAGTCTTATGTGTTTTATTGTCTTAAAGAATGCATTGGTTTGATATGTTATCTAAGATGGTGATTTTGATGCTTAGGTAGTTAGGGGTCATGGACTTCATTGTACTCTCTCTCTCTCTCTCTCCAGTGATATTACACAATTTCTTGCATCCAACGCTGTTATTAATCCCAAAACACTTTAGCCCCACCCATTTTCCCTTCCTAGCCCGTTTTCATGATGGAGATTTCTCTAGTAGAGAACTCACACCATTTCTAATGAATGCAGGGAATCAATTACATGAATTCGAGTCTTACAGGATCAAAGTTTAGACCATAAATGAGCTTGGGAGGTTATGCAGGGGACACAGGGGAGAGTGATATAGTTGTTTTTATTTCGTGTGATTAGTGAATCTGAGCACAAGTAAGCTCTTTTGAAAGCGTGTAAGTCCGTGTGTTTTCAAACTTCTTATCCTTCAATTTAATCTTCTTTTCCCTTTACTTGAGGACAAGCAAAGATTCAAGTCTGCGGGATTTGATGTATCATGATTTTACGAGTTTTACTTGAGTTTTAAACTAGAAAAGGGTTTGCTTTATTATGTACGATAGTTGTTTTTGTCTGGTTTAGTATTTTATTGGTTTTAGATTGCTTTGGAAAAGAATGGAGCAACTTAGATCAGAAATGGACATTTTAGAATGCAGAATCATGATGAAGCGTCAAAAGTTTAGCCTTGTTTGATAGATTTCCCACCATTGCGATCAAAAGATAACCACAAGATTTAGCTTTCATTTGGTGGTGGTTTTAAGGAAATCCAATTGTGCGATCAAATGTTATGGTCGTTTTAGTGAATACGTGTCAAGCTGGCAATGAGAAGACGAACGCGCAGTAACAAATTTCCAAAAGGACAAGGATCGACCGATCCTTTCCATGGATTGACCAATCATTTTCCAGATTGCAGAAAATTTACAGAAAAGTGATCCATACCCACCAAAAAAGACCCAACTCGACTCGAATATTTATATAACACCCAAAACTCGTGTTCTTAGAATTATTAGGATATTTTTCTTGTTCTAGAACAGACTTTTGAGTTATGTAATCCAGGGGAGAAGATTTATCATCCGTACTTCGAATTGGAGAAAATTTTTGAACCCTCCTTTCATATTCTATTCAAATACATGATGTTTCTCGTTGATTTGTCTTGCGATTGTTCGTTGAATATGTGTGAGTAGTTCACCAATTGGGTTTAGGGTTTCTCATAGTGTATTCCATGATTTATTGATGTTATGTGTGTAGATTTAGGGATTTATCATTTGGATCTTCATCTTAAGTTGTTCTTCATGCTGAAATTAGACTCATGACCTAGTTTTTGATGTTAGGATGTTTCGAGGACCGAAAGTTTTCGATGAAATGCCTGAAAGAACTTTAGATGAGAAAAATGTCCTTAACTAACAAAAGTTGATGTTTATGCATTTTGTGAGCATAACAAAACTGAACTTAATGCATGTTTAGAATATGAAGTTCAATAGAAGTTAGTCTTTATGAGTTTATAAACTAGGAAATTAGCACTGTGGAAGTAGGTTGATTATATATTAGTGCTTTGAGTTCGAGATGGTTCTTAATACTTTTTCCTTATCAATTTATCATAATCAACAATGAATTGATTTCCCTGAGAATTTCATGAGCCCAATGTCTTCTTCTGTCGTTTACAATCCCGTGATTTCGTTGCTTTCTTGCTTTACTTGCTGCTTGAGTTCTTAATAGTTTCAAAACAACTTTCTCTTATTAGCCTTAGCTCGTGATTGATTCTATTTCTCTATGTGTGATCATTGATCATTGTAGATTCGATCCCGCATATACTATTGCGTACTTTATTGTGCACTTGCGGTCAGTCTTCGGGTTAAAACATCATTGATCAGGAACTTACCTTTGAAAGGAAGAAATTTGGAGAAATGTTTATCGGACATGTTCGGGACGTTCATATCATCGCACCAGATCATGGAGTCATAGATCCTGTGTACACAAAAAAGGAGGCCCCGATTGGTGAAATGCACCTAATGCACCACACCACGCAAGGCCTCGAGAAATTCCCATCAATTGTAAAGACAAATTTGGCAAAAATCGGTGTGACATGACCCGCCGCCCGGTTGGAAGCTTCCCATAGCCATGCCTCGTAGATGAGCTCCCATCGACCCTCCATATAGTTTTACACGAACAGGTGGGGAGAGCTCTTCCAATTGGTGACCTCCCTTTTCCTTGTCGTGCCTCACCTAGTCCTTGTTATCGGTTCCCATAACTCCCAGCACCGGCGATAACCACTTTTCAAGACACCGATCGGGGCGAGCCTTCTGCAACCTCGACACGTCCAAGGCACTTTTCCCTCAACACCGGCCGCAGCTCTTCCTTTGTCTAAAACTAACGGAAACTTTCCCCCCAACCGATGGAACACTTCCCATGCTTTTCCCCCCATCCGACTTTTCATTTTACCGAATATGACCCACCGTCTAATCTTCATACAAGAATACGACCGAGAAACACATCTGAACATTTTTTTTCACATTTTTCTTGGTCGGATCCTTAAGAAACTCGATTTTTTCAAGATCATCAAACCAATTCAACATATAAGCATCATTTTATGGTGATTTTCTAGGCTGCATTATTCATGAACTCAAGATACACACTTGGAAATATAAGGAGAGCAAACCGAGAAAATTTTGCAACTTAGCCAAATCATTGCCGCCAAGCACAAAATCAACTATGTTTTTTTTTTCAACAGCTCATACAGGATCTAAAGAACATTTAAAGGCTTCAACATCTCATTAAAGATCCTAAAACAAAAAGGCGAGCCTATGGAGCGACATTTGCAATAGTTTGGATATCACGGGAACTCCAACGAACAACTTCAGCTTCAATTCATGCCAAGAAGTATTGCGTTTAAAATTAAGATTATTTTGAGCTATTAAATATTCGATCAAGGCATAGCCGTTCTTCATCACTATTCTAAGACTCAAAAATGCGATCAAATGGACAACTACCACAACCAGAGTATCATAAGAGCATTATCCTCCAAACCAATTTACCCGCCTAAGAATCCTAATAAAAATACACCAGATCGTTTGGGAAAGTGGGTGGTAGAGATCTACATTAACATTTGGCTTAACGGAGATGCAAAACAAACAAATTCAATTTATTTAATGCTTTTATCTAGGAGTTGAAATAAGTCCTACCACTGAACACGCCCAGATAAAGTGGAAATACTATGAAGAACTGCCCAAATAGTTTTGGGCACGCCTACACTTCATCTTGGAGTTCCCAATTGAATAGAAACCGAAGAAAACTCGGCTAAAGATTAATCAAGCCCCGACAAGCGAACCAAGCTGTCAAATTGACAATTTACTATTCAATAGCATATGGAGAAGGTGTTTGACAGGAAATACCAGCCCTGGAACAGTCGGAATCACATTGGACTAGTTTCTCGTTAAGATGAGCCAAACCAAATATTGCGTTAAGACCACACTTGGCAACAACAAAACTTGATAGAGCTCCAGCCTTTATACTGCATTTTTACTAATCAAATTTGCTATCTTTCAGAAGGTTTTCTGTCTGGTCGAACCATTCTTCCAGGATTGTAAAAACGAACATATAAACTTCATTTCAGACCGAAACATCATAAATGGCTGCCCCATTCTCAAAAATTTCGACCACCAGCTAAATAACTCGTATTCCTTACCTCTTACGTAAGTTCTCAATACCTTCTTCACTTCATTTTACACTGAGACTGTGTAAGTTAAGTCCATGGGATTCTTATTGTTAGAAATGATTCCTTTTCTTAATTTTTGAGTCGTTTTTCAACCTTTTTCAAAAAAAAAATGTTTTTATTGAGTAAAAGCCAGTATGGAAACGTGCTTAACTTTGAACTAACCACGTTGATTACTGAAGGTTCAATATAACGTCAGCTCGGGCGCTAGTTGATTACAATAGTCAAAGCACCAATAAGTTTAGGAAATTCAGGTAAGTTTCCAAGTTTTCAAACGTCTTATTTGTTCTTCGTTTTCTTAGCTTGAGGACGAGATATAATATAAGTTTGAGGGAATTTGTTTAGAGGGTTTTTGATGATTCTTCATAGGAGAAAAATAAAAATATCAAATACGATAACCAATATGAAAAGATCGATCTTTACTTATAAAAAAGGTTCGAGTGCATTGGAGTTTTTAGTGTAAGTATGAGAAAAGGTGTATGAATGTCGAATTAGGGTTCTTATCTTTAGCTTTTAAAGATATTTGAATCGGTTATTTCTATGTCTTTTTAGGAAGATATGTATTATTTCCAATTCCGAGTTTATCTTAGCTAAATGGAATATTTACAGTTTATTCAGGATAGTTTTAGTCATTATCTCAAAAGATTAGAATCTTTAAGGGATTCTCGCCTTGACTTGGGGTAGACCATGTCTTCGGCTCACGACCAGGGCTAGAGCCTTCGTTTACACGAAAACTGATAAGGCCCATTCCATTGTTCTTGGTCTGGCTAAGACTCGACTCTAAGGGTATAAAATTAACCTATCAGTTGCCACCACTCTTCATTTTCTAGTATTAGAATTTGATAAGTGGAATCATTCTCTTAGTTATTTCTAACTTTAGCCATTGCCTACATGATCTAGCATAACGTTGGTTAGACTGTGCCTGTTGAGCCCTTGTTGGCCAAGGTTGTTGCTGATGGACTTGGGCTAGCGCGTCTGTTGTCGATGTGGCCTTGAAAGCTATTGGGACAAATTCTTAGAGGCCCAATTTTGAGGAAGTTTTAAGAGCGGGAAAGGAAGGATCTTCCTCTTCATTCTTCCTTCTCATCTCCCATAGCGTAACCCTAGTCTCTCTCTCTCTCTTAGCCTTTGCTCAATTGTATCTCCGATGAGTTCTTGTTGCCTTTCTGGTTGCTTTTTGTTCTTTGAGATATCTTGAAGCCAAAATTGACCCCTCCCAAGGTTGGGCAGTTGAGATACCCGTTAGGATTTCCACTAAGGATTCATTTTTCCTTGATCCAAACTACCCCTATGATTTCCCATCTCTTGAATTCGGTTAGGAATTGCATTCCCTGACTTCTTTCAGTCCTTTTCTTTGCAAAATTCACATCACACTCAACTCTTCATTTCTATCTTTTCTGATCTACATGTAACTTAACTTTTCAATTTTTGTTTGCCGTTTAAAAGTAGCTTTAAGATTTGAATCCCTGCTTGGGTTTTACCAGTCATGCCTCTAAAAGTGCATGCAAGCGATCGTCTACTTTTGCTTTATGGTGAAGGACCTGGAGGAGTTTATGATAACGTTCATCCTACCCTTGGGCCTTCCTTTATGATTCCCCAAGGCCATCGAAAAGGCCTCCAACTATAGATCCGATGAGATCACCTTTTATGAGTTTTCCCGAGGTCAGTTTCTGAGGGATCGTTCCCTCTCTAGTGGTTGAAGTTGCAAATTACATTAGGATCTCCCCAGTCAACTCTATCCATTAGTGTGGCACATCCTTACATTAGTCCAAGCCTAGGCTTAATTCTGATCGATCGCCATCACAACCAAGGATTTCATCTATGCCTAGTACTTCTTTGGATAGAAAGCTCAGCCCTGTAGATATCACCTCCACACTAGGCCTAAAAATTTCTCACTTTGTGGATGATTTGGTTCATCATATAAGGATAAAGAAAGATAAAACCTTTAAGGTTCAATTTCTTTTTCTGAGAGAGGAGAAGAACCTAGGGTATCGAACCTCCTGGATAAATAAACGTTCGTAGATTATTCCTTTTTGCCCCACTATTCATGTGACTGGCACCTTCCTTTCATTTTTCTTAGTGCTGTGTAGAAGAGAAGCTTCCAGCCAACGAGGCAGGAGCTGAATGCATGGTGGTGATCTTGAGAATTCTTAAGGGCTATCGATCGGTGGAGTACTTGATCAAAAAATATAGCATTATCTTGACTTCCATCTAGAGTAAGTATTCTTTCGTTGGCCTATTGCCTTGATTTACCTTTGGCAGCGTATACTTGATACATCGTTCCTTGGTTGAGACGAATACATGACTAAAACCACAACTAGCTAAGTATCCAGCAGGGTCCAAAAACACTTAGGGACCTCAACCAAACTTGTAGAGGTTGAGTCAAGCTCTACTAAACCCGTAACCAAGGCTTTTGAAACCTTGATGCCTCTAGTCCTTCCTCCCTCCTCTAAGAAGAGAATCAAAAAGAGCCCTGGCATATTCCCTCCCTCAAAGAAGACCCGTGATGTCAAAGGTGGCTCTAAGACCGCTAGCACTTCTTCTCCTACTTCATCAGATACTGCTGCCTCTGCTAGGGCAAAGGATATAATGATCTGAGTGTTGGCCCTTGCCCTAGTAGACAACATGGCTTGGAAAATGAGCTTAGTAGGGAGCCTTTTTTCCATTGGGGTAAGTTTTTTTTTTTTTTAAATTGCCTGTTGCTTTCGCCCTTTTGCTGAGCTGGCTTATTGGTGATAGGTCCTAGGGGCAGTCATCTCTCAGAGGCCAACAATAAAGCCTTAGCAAATGAGGCTACTAAGGCTCAAATGGCCAAGGAGGTTGCCATGCCTGAGGTTCTTTAGGAGAGGTAGAGGGTGAAGGAGCTAATTTCAAGGAGGCTAGGGTGAAGGAGCTAGAAGGGCTACTGAAGGCCGCTAAGGAGAGTTTGGCTGCAACTAAGGAGAAGGAGGCCGAATTGACCAAGGATGTGGATGCCAATATATAGGAGGTATACTTGGTTGTGGCCAAGGATGACCTGGTAGAGAGTTCTATCGATATGATATCCAGGTGGGAGATTGCTCGCGATTACATGAGTAGAGGTCATAAGGAATGGAAGCTTGCTGATCTTGATGTTGCGTATCAACATGTAAATCATCCTAAACATCAATGAAACGTGTAGCTCCTTCGACCTTTGACGTCACCCTTGTCTCTCTGGCTGCCAAAGATCCTCTTTGCTCAAGCTCTAAGGAACCTATTGTTGGGTAGGAAGCTGAAGAAGAGGGAGGCAAAGAGGACGCTCCCAAGGCATAAATTTATCTATATTTTTGAACTCCTTATTGAGTTCGGCTGGTGTTGGGGGGTAATTTTATTCCCCTAGCGTCTGGTCATAGCTAGACCAAGGAGACATAAAAAAACTCTTTAGTTGAATGTGTAAACCAAAGCCATAGTCCAGGACACACCGCCAAGCCAAGGTCGTAGCCGAGGTAGAGAGAATATCCCCCTTATATGATTTAAATTTTAAGATATAATGAAAAATACCTTAATGAATTATGGATATATTCCTTATTGTATAGATAGACTCGAAAATAGAAGTTTTCCATAAAGAAATATGGAAATACTATTATTCGAAAACTATATAACTACAAGGGGAGGAATCCTAGTTCAAAGATCGAAGACTTAATACACAAACACATACATTGTAATAGATCTCTTTGAACAATAATCAATAAGAATCGGTTTACAAATCTTTGATTCATCTTCCAAACCCTTTGTTCTTGTACTTCTATATTGAAGATCACCAAAAAACCCCCAAACAGTTTGGCGCTAGAAGGAGGGGGAGATTTCAACAAGAACAAAAGAACGAAGATGAACGAATTAAGCAGCTCCTCCAATTTGAAGAATAGCAAAAACCTTGAATCCACATCCGAGGAAGTAGCTGCGAGTCAACTCGAGGAGGTAGCACTCGAAAAAGCTGACGACGGGGCGATTTTAGCAAAGCTTCAAGAGTACGCACTGATCGCGACAAAGCTGAGACATACCGAAGCTCGACTGAAGGAGCTGGAAGACAAGAACGTGACTCTCAAAGCTTTCGACGGAAGAGAAAGATGCTCATACACCCAACATTGACGACGAAGACGACAGAAGGCGTGCTAGGTTCAAAAAGAGACTCCCATCGATGCAGCCACTAGATGAAACACCGACAAAGTCTCTAAGGAGGATTGGACGCATCAAACTCCAAGCTCAATGCTAACCGAAACCGCTGTCTCTCACCGTCATAACAAACCCAGCAAATCCCACGAGGAAAACGCTAACGAAGCCCCTGGTTTAGAAGCCATTCTGGCGGTAAGGCCAGAAGCCATGGAGAATATGATGAAGCGTTTTCCAGGAGTAGCTCCATCAATTATCAAGAGCGCTCCCAACTCCTACGCGGATACGCCTTTTGTCGATGCTATCGCTCTTAGTGAAGTCCCTAAGAGGTTCGCTTGGCCGGTCATGACACTATACGATGGAACCAATGATCCAGATACGTACATCTTGTTGTATTGCCAATGCATACTCACCACCCCTATAAGCTATGAGCACTTGGAATTTTGTATGTCCAAAGGATTTGGAGCAACCCTCACAGGCCCGACACTACTGTGGTACTCTAACATGGCTAAAGACTCCATTGACTCCTTCACTATGCTAATATATTGCTTCATCGAGCAGTTCACTAGCAGCCAAATTTTAAGACGCACCTCTGACGATCTATATCGAATCAAGAAACGCCCAGACGAGAGCCTTAAGGAGTACCTCCACCGATTTAAGAAAGGGAAAGTGTCGGTTCTTAACTGCATCACCTCCATGACCATCTCATGCTTCAGACAAGGACTGCTGGCGACGGTGACCTATACAAGGACCTCACCAAATATCCCTGCTACACTATGAAGGATGTATTCTCTAAAGCTTGAGTCCAAATTAAATGGGAGGAAGACCCAACCTATCAGGCCCAACAAGCGCACAAAAACAATCACAAGGAGCATGGTCATTCAAAGACCACTAGGGAAGATAAACCTAACACTTAACCTGAATCTAAAATCTCCATGAAAGGTGGCCCCAAAGGATGGCCGAAGTCATTAGCGAAAGCAGAGCACGAGAAGTATGTGCCCATGACCTGGCCCGAAAAGTCCAACATGATGATATCCCTAACTGAAATAGTGACCAGCTGGGACACTTGTCAGGAAAAGTCAAGTGGCTAGTGAAAATGCGGGCCCCTCAACATAAGAGAGACATATCCAAATGGTACGATTTTCACAGCGAGCACGGTCACATAACGGAGGATTGCTTCCAGCTAAGGTTCAAAGAGAATGAAATGATCAGGAAGGGATACCTACTTGAGTTTCTCTCGGACAAAGCAAAGGCGCTTATTCACGATTAAACCAAGAAGTACATCCCCTGGGGACAAGGCCTGACTCGCCAAGGCTTGACTCGCCAATGCAAGATCATGTCATTAACTTCATCACTGAAGGCTCATAGGTAAGCTGAGTGACAATCTCTGCTGCCAAGAGAAGCACTCGCGCTGCCAAGATCCACCACGAAATAGATGCCATGGCAATTGACAAACAACACAAAGACAACATAATAAGCTTCGCTAATGACACCGAAGAAGAAGTAATAACTCCACACCATGATGCCCTGGTGATATTGTTAAAGGATGCGAATTGCGTCATGAGGCATATCCTCATCAACAATAGCAACTTAACTAATATAATCTTCACCAATGCCTTCGAAGGCTTGGGACTAGACGAAGAGGATATCGACAGAATAATCGAATTCAGTGGTGAAGTGAAGCAAACCATCGGAGAGATAACTCTACGAGTATACACTGGTTGTATCAACCAAAAGACCAAGTTCCTCATTATGGATTGTCCTTCGGCGTACAACGCAATAATGGAGAGGCCCTGGATACATGATATGAAGGTCATTCAATTTACACTACACCAATCTTTGAAGTTCCCAACGCCTTAAAGAGTTGGAGAAATCAGACGAGATCAGGAATGGGCTCGCTCATGCTACCATACGNAGATCTGTTAACGAATTATTTGCGACTAAATCATCGAGTCGCTAATTTTTCGTCGCAAAAGCATTTAGTCGCAAAACAGTCGCAAATTTGCGACTGTGTTACAACATTCCTTCGTGGTCGTATATTAGCGATGTTTTTATAACTATATGCACAGATGGAAAATAGCAACGCCAATTAGCGACGTTTCTGGTCGTCGGAAATTTGCGACGGTTCAACGATTTTTTTTGCAGTCCTAATTAGCGACGTTTTAGAGACTGTTTTAGATGACGCAAAATAACGACCAGTTTCTGACAACATTGTTTGGTCATACCTTAGCAACCATTTTATAACATCTCTAAGAGTGGCAAATTAGCGACGTTTTGAAGACTACTTTTGAAGAGACAAAATAACGACCAATTTTTGACCACACGGTTTGGTCATATCTTAGCGACC
>OVAN01007917.1:0-18945 GCA_900406275.1 Anastatica hierochuntica | reverse complement strand
TTGTCGTTGCGAGGGATGGGTTGATGTGGTCAGAGACCTCGTCATTACCTCGAACTGCTACTGTCAGGAGGCAAGATGTTGCATTATGCAATCATTTTCCTTAGTCCTGTCCACTAGCTGCATCATCATTCGGCAGATCTCAGAGAGCTGAGCCTCCGCTTGATTCGGAGCAGGTATCTATGGTAAAGAGCCTACAGGGAGCTGCCGCTGGGGGTTTCCGAGGGCTGACAGCCCTGGGCTGATACCACCAGAAAGTCCTTGATTGGTTATTCCGGTGGTGATCCGATCGGGTTGAGCACCAGCCGAAGGCTATTACTCAGAGCGCTGATCGAGACGTTGAGGCTCCGTGGAAGGGAGATTGGAGCCTCCATCATTCGGTGAGCCATAGCTCTGATTCGTTGAATCAGGGTCAGACGGGTTCATTCCCTGATCGATAGGATTCATTCTCAAGCTACGGAGTAAGGGATTCAGTTATCTCGTCCCCACAAACGGCGCCAAATGTGAGGGACAAAATCCAACACTTAGATTTTGTGAATATGTTTAGGTAAGGGAGAGATTATGTGGGTTGAATCCCGTAAGAACTCGTTGAATGAATGTTACATTTATTGAGATTAATAATCGATGCAATGAATACAAAGAGGTTTAGAACAATGAATGATGTATATCAAAATGGTTCTCGATTACAAAGTGTTGAATAGATCAATAAGAGAATGAATGGACGACTAAGTCTATTTCTAGGGTTCGGGAGAGTTGGAGAAGACCCTTGTGACATCCTCTTCCTCCCTTTAAATAGTTGTTTTTTNTCCTTCCTTTAAATAGTTGTTTTTTGCGATCGAAAGCTATTGTAACTGCCCCCGATATCTTCTCCTAAAATGGTGGGATCCACAACAATATTGTTTGACTAGGTCTGAGACCTCTTTGCTGGTTATCGGAGACCTGACTCTCTTAGCCTTCTGTCGTCGAGACCTGGACCTCTTTTGAAGAGACCTAGACCTCTTTTGACGAGACCTGTTCGAGCCCCATCTAGCTCTCCCTTGTCAGATTTGGCCTCGTTCATTTTCCTTAGCATAAGTGTGGGCTAGTGTTTAAAGCCATTAAATAATCAGCTGGGCCTTGGTAGGGGTGTGATATGGGCCCAACAGTATCCATGGTTCCCACCACATTGCACACATTGTCACAAGTGGGGGCATATGGACTCAGATTGCAAGTCTAAAGGTGCATCCGTATCCACAGCCACACCTTCTTCTATTGATATCACTCCTCCTCCGGTGGCTCAAACTACACAAGTTGACTCGTTAGCTAATATGCAGAGTAAGGTGACTTATTCTCTGCCGGTAACTGATGATACTCCAATATTATCAGCCCCCATAGTAGACTCAGACCCTGTTTCGGCAATAGAGGATGTTGAAAAGCAAGGTAATGAGCCAATTGAGCAAGCTTGGATGATTATTTCTCTAACTAAAGCAAGCAAAGGTTCATACTTGGGTTCTTCTACGGGTACACAGACTTATCGAAACTCTATCTCAGTCTCTCCTTCTCGGTTCAGTGTTCTTCAAGATATGAAAGATGGTGAAATCACCGAGGAATTTCTTTTGGATGAGCCTGCATTCGAACAATCAGTTACTGTTCAGAACAAGGTCAACAATGATGAGGAAATGTATGTTCAAGAAGCTTCAGAACAACTCTGAACTGTGGTGATCATTACTGGTGACAAGAGCCAGGGTACATTAGTTAAGCAACAAGTGATCCTGCCATAGGCAAACTTTCACCAGTCCATTTCGCGCACTAATAAAGGTGTTAACCAATTTATCGAAGCTCCTACTACACTAACTGGTCAGGACAAACAATCAAACCATCGTGGTAACAGAGGTACTCAAAAGAAATCCCATTAATTTTGGGTTTCTTTTGGAATGTGCGGGGTTTCAATCAACCTCGGAAACATAATGTTGTTCGTTAATGAACTTCTACAATCTCTACTCTCTTCGGTTGTTTATTAGAAACAAGAGTTAAGGAAAGTAAGGCTAACCATTTTTTTGCTTCAGCTTTGGGTTGGTCTCTTCTTTTGAATTACGAAAATCATCGCCTCGGTCGGATATGGGTTGTTTGGAGCGACAGGGTGATCCTTACTCGGGTTTTCAAAAGTAGTTAACTCATTACTTGTTCTATCTCCATTTCCGAACTTTAAAAAGACTTATTCTTTACCTTTGTGTATGCTTCAAATTTTTCTAGTGATTGTATTCAATTGTTGGAAGATATTCGTGCCCATCACTCATCTCCTCTATTTCGAGAAAAGCCTTGGCTGATTGTAGGTGATTTTAATGAAATTCTCGAGGCTGATGAGCACTCTGCTCCACTTCCTGAATTGTCTAGCGGTACTCGTGATTTTCAGTCTGTGGTCAACGCTTGTTACCTCACGGATTTGGTAGCTCATGGGCCAAACTTCACTTGGACTAATAAGTGCGGAGAAGATCCTATAAGTAAGAAGTTAGATCGTGTGCTCATTAGTGATACATGGCTCAAGATTTTCATAATTCTAATGTGATCTTTGAAGTTGGCGGTGTCTCCGACCATGCTTGAGGTATAATCAATCCTAACTCTCGAATGGATCACAAGAGGAACCTGTTCAAATTTGTTATCGTCTTAGCTTCTCATGACTCTTTCTTACGTACGGTTGCAATGTTATGGTCTGAGACAAACAATTTATTTCACTCGACCTCAGTTCTCTTTCGTTTCTCCAAAAAACTTTAGAGCCTAAAACAGCCCATGCGTCAGCTTAATCGGGAAAAGCTTGGTAATCTTCCGCAACGTGCAAAGGAATCTTTCTCTGCTCTATGTGAAAAACAGAACCACGCCCTATTGAGTCCATCTCAAGCTAATTTTGAAGCCGAAGCTTTAGTTGCAGATCATTGGCAACAAGTTTCTCTTTTAGAAGAAGCTTTTTACAAGCAGGCCCTATTGAGTCCGTCTCAAGCTAATTTTGAAGCCGAAGCTTTAGCTGCAGATCATTGGCAGCAAGTTTTTCTTTTCAAAGCAGAAATCAAAAATCCACTGGCTTAAAATTGGTAATCAGAACAATAGATTCTTTCATCATATGGTTAAGGCAAGAACGTCTAATAATGCTATACGAGCTCAGCGGCTTCCATCCCGAAGTCAAATCACAGATCCTTTAGCGATTAAGGCTGAAGCAAAAAGATTCTTTAGGGACTGTAAGATACTTCTTTGGATTATCAAGGAGCTATGGTTGATTATTGTTGTCCTTTGCACCAGTAGAACTCGTTAATCCGTGAAGTCACATCTAAGGAGATTAAATCGATTCTCTTTGCAATGTCAATGATCAAAGCACCCGACCCCGACGGTTACTCGCGAATTTTTCAAAGCTGCCTGGTCAGTCATAGAACGAGACTTCGTTGTTGCTATTCAATCATTCTTCTTGAAGGGTTTTCTTCCAAAAAGGATTAACACTACCATCTTAGCACTTATACCGAAGAAGAATGATTCTACAACATTGTGAGACTATAGACCCATATCCTGTTGCAACTTCCTCTATAAGGTGATTTCTAAGATATTGGTTAATCGTCTCAAAGATATCTTCCTGATTCTATAGCATTGAACCAAACGACTTTCATTAAAGATTGTTTGCTTCTTGAAAATCTATTTTTAGTGTCAGAACTAGTTAGTGGTTATCACTTGGACTCTATCTTGCCACGTTGTGCTATCAAAGTCGATATCTCCAAAGCTTTTGACACATTTCAATGGCCACTCATTCTCAACTCCTTATGCGCTATGGACTTACCAGAAAATTTTATTAATTAGATTACTCTCTGTATCACCACTGCGTGATTCTCGGTTCAAGTCAATGGGGATTTAGTGGGTTTTTTCAGAGTAAACGTGGAATTCGTCAGGGTTGTTCTCTATCGCCATACCTATTAGTTATTTATCTGAATGTTCTTACGGAGCTTCTCAACTGATTCGTTGTCACATGGTATATAGGTTATCACCCCAAGTGTAAACCATTAGAGATTACACATTTATGTTTTGCCGATGATATAATGGTTTTTCAGATGGTCGCATTTGGTCTCTTGAGGGCATTGTTAAAGGTTTCGATTAGTTTGTTGCTATGTTAAGACATAAAGTAAGTCTAGAGAAGACGACTTTATACTTGGTTGGTATTACGGATCAACTTCGCGGAGAAATAGCTGGTCGCTTCTCATTTCAAATTGACTCACTTCCTGTCCGCTATTTGGGATTACCGCTCTTAACTAAGTGGATGTCGAAGTCAAATTATATGTCTTTAAATGATAAAATCAGAGGTAAAATCACTAGTTGGGCTTCTTGTATGCTCTCGTTCGCGGGAGGTTAGCAACTGATTGCCTCTATGATCTCTGGTATAATACATTTTTGGTGTGCGGCATTTCGGTTACCTAAACAATGTCTAAAGGAATTGGATCAACTGTGTTCTACTTTTTTGTGGTGGGTTCTGATTTAAATCCACGGAAAGCCAAAGTTTCATGGTCAGAGGTTTGCTCTCCTAAAGCCAAGGATGGACTGGGTTTAAGGTCTCTTCTGGAACTCAATAAGTTTTATGGCATGCGCTTGATCCATAAGATACTCTCTCCACGTCCTTCTCTATGAGCTAATTAGGTGAAGTATTACTTACTTCGAGGGAACTCTTTCTGGTTAGCTTCGGACACTCTTGGTTCTTGGAATTGGAAGAAGGATTCAAAGCTTCGGGACCTATCTAGTTCAATGGCAAAATGGGATATTCATAATGGCAATATGGTATCCTTTTGGTTTGACAATTGGTCCCAATTAGATCATCTCATAGACATCGCCAGAACTGGTGGAGCATGTGAGTTTGGTATACCTCTCAACGCCACTATCAAACATGTCTTAGAAACGCAAAGACGTAGAAGACGTGATGTTCAACACTTGTCACGAAAAGACAATTTGCTTTGGAGACATGGACCAGACAAAATCTTGCCAAAATTTAGTATGAAGCACACCTGAGAGTACATACGAGAAAGGAGAGCTCTGTTTCCGTGGTACAATGGAGTTTGGTTCAATCCCTCAATTCCAAAACACACGTTTCTTACATGGCTGGCAATGAAAGACCGTCTTGCAACTATGGCTCGGATAGTGCTCTGGAATCCATCTTCTTCAACGACTTGTGTGCTTTGTAATTCTCCCCTTGAAACAAGAGATCACCTCTTCTTCTCTTGCTCATTCTCAACCGTGATATGGGAAGCTACTGCAAAGGGTATATTGGGGCCTCGTTTCTCACCTTGCTGGAATACTCTTCTACTACTACTCCTTGCAGGACACCACGACCGTTTACGAATTTTCCTTTTCCAGTTGACTTTTCAAAGATGCCTCAATCACATTTGGCGAGAAAGAAACCAACAGCGGCATGGTGGACTTACTACTCCTTCAAGCTCTTTGATCCGGACAATCGACAGGGAGATACGTAACAAGTTGCTTGCGATACGCTCTCTTGGAAGCCACAAATATGATGGTAGCCTCACACGTTGGTTTGACACCCGCGTAACAATATTTTCTTGCTAGAGCTTTTCACTTTGTTTTATAAGACTTCAAACTTCTAAAAACATTTGTAAAGGCTTTTTGTTGAATATAATTTTACGTTACAAAAAAAAGCAATAGTGTTACAACAAAAAACATAACGAACCTCTTTTTTTTGTTGTTGGAATGTAATACTTTATTTCCACCAAAGAAAATATTTACAAGAGAGTTTGAATGCTAAACAATGCCAAAACCAAACCTAACTGAAAGAATAGCAAATAATAAATTGAATGAAAAATAAAGAATTCTCTAACTTAGGAATTTATTGTCGTACTTCCAGCCAGCGGACCAGGACTCCATCTTGAATCCCATGACGTCTCATTGATAAAAGCTTATTTCTGATGAGTTTATCAATAATCCTTACCATTACAGCTGAGTCAAGAGGAGAGTGGCCATGTCGTCGTCGGTTCCGCTCCAACCAGATGTTGTAGACAGTCGCTTGCGACACCAAACCAAGAAGAAACCTGTCTGGTTGCCCTATCAACGCTGAAATGAGAAGCTGTAAAACCAGATGCCAATCACATTCATACCGAGAGCCCAGAAGTCGGCGAATCAAAGCTCCCCAAACCGCTTCAACAAATACACAGTGATAAAATAAATGATCTCGTGTTTCCATCGGCGCAGAGCAGAACACGCAAGAGGTAGCTATACCGCGACCCCAAAGAGCCATACGATCACCAGTGGTCAACCTGTTTTGAACCGCCAGCCACATTATGAAAGCATGCTTAAGAATAGCATGCGCAAACCAGATACCTTTGAACCAAGAAACAGGTGGGGATTTGAGTCGAATGGCATCCCAAGTTGACTTGGTGAAGAAGCATGTACCATATGCATTAGCTTTCTTCTTCCAAAGAGCCACGTCGGAGCCGCGGGCAAGTGAGGGGCGAGCTTCACTTTGAATTGCGGCGTGAATCAGATGTAAGGTCTCCGCTCTATAGACACGAGTGCGCCAAGCTGAGTCAGCTGCCTCATGAACTATGGCATTAATATCAATGCCCAGATCCCGCGGGCCCCGTGAACCTGCAATGTCTATTAGCCGACCAATCGGCAACCAATTATCAAACCAGAATGAAGCTGAGCACCCATCGCGAATGTCACACCGAACAAACTGAACCAACATAGGCCGCAACTTAAGTAGTTTCTGCCAATTCCACGAACCCAAGCCAGTGGATGCATTCCACAAAGAGCCTTTTCTTAACAGATACCGTTTGACCCAGTCTACCCATAGCGATGGAGCAGAGGAGATTATCCGCCAAAGCAATTTCAGACCAAACACAACATTAACTTCCGCTAAAGACCGAATACCCAAGCCACCTTCACTCTTTGGCCGACATACATGTTCCCAAGCCACTTTGGCACCCGTTCTCTTCAAATCAGCCCCTGTCCAAAGAAACGCAGCACAGATCGCATCAATCTCATGCAAGCATTGATTTGGCAACCGAAAGGCAGCACTCCAAAAATTCGTTATACTCGCAATTACTGACAATAGCAACTGCAACCTGCCAGCAAATGAGAGAAAACGATTAGACCATGAGCTAAACTTTGATCGTATTCGCTCCAACAGCGGAGCGTAATCGGAGGTTGTCATGCGTTTAGTGGTTAACGGAAGGCCGAGATATCGAACCGGAAGCTGCTCGTACGCAAATCCGAATAGCGAAACCAATGCTTGACATGTGGAGGTAGAAACACCCGCCATGAACAGAGATGATTTCTGTAAGCTTATTCGTAAACCCGAGAGCCGAGCAAATTGGTCAAAGGTATTGACAACCTCAACATAAGAGCGGATTGATCCATCAGTGAAAACCATAATGTCATCTGCAAAACACAAATGCGTTAACCCAATCGCCTTGCATTTAGGATGGTATCCCAACAAGCCCGCAATTGCTTTCTGATTTAATAATGCAGACAACACATTAATCGAGATAACAAACAGGTAAGGAGACAGCGGACAACCCTGTCGCAAGCCCCGTTTACTCTGAAAAAATCCTGCTAACTCACCGTTTATTTGTACCGAGAACGACGCAGTGGAGATACAGGTATGTATCCATTTGACAAACATCAATGGCAGGCCTATTGCAGTGAGCACATATACCAAGAAATCCCACTGAACCGAGTCAAAGGCCTTCACAATATCAATCTTTAAGACCCCTCGCGGAGAGATGTTGTCCTTATGATAATCTTTGACCAATTCCGTTGCAAGCAAGACATTCTCAAGGAGCAGCCTGTCCTGAACAAAAGCTGATTGATTCGGCATGATGAAATTAGGTATCACACTCTTCAACCTATCTGCCAGAATCTTAGAAATAGCTTTATACAAGATGTTACAGCAGGAAATCGGGCGATAGTCCTTCATCTCAAGGGCTGTCGGATGCTTAGAGATAAGCGCAAGGATAGTAACATTAACTCCTTTGGGTAGAAAACCATTCTGAAAGAACGACTGAACCGACTTAACCACATCTGAACCAACCACAGCCCAAGCGTCTCTAAAGAACTCCATAGTGTAGCCATCAGGACCCGACGCCTTACTAGAAGGCATAGATAAGATAGTAGACCTGACCTCATCTGCTGTCACTTGCGTGAGAAGGCGAGCACAATCACTTTCGGAGCAACGATAACTAAGTAAATCACGAAACTCTTCCACTGAAGACCCAATATAATCTGCTGGTTGCGCTTGAAGAAAGGAGCTGAACCAACACTAAGCTTCAAGCTTGATATCGGCAATATTTGTTACAAGATGACTTGTTTGTGTCTTAACTACACGAATAGCATTTTTGCTCCTTCGAGCTTCAGCAACTCTATGAAAGTACTTAGTATTCTGGTCTCCTACCTTAAGCCAATGTATACGCGACTTTTTTTTGTAGAAAGATTCCTCCAAGCTAGAGACAAAGTTCCAGCGGGCTGACGCAACTCTTTCTGCTTCAAAATTTGCAGCTGTGGGAGTAGATAGAGCAAGCTGTTGCTGCAAACGTAAGGCCTCATAGGCCTCCCTCACTCGAGAAGGCAGGTGACCAACTTGCTCACGATTTAGCTTGCGCAAGACATGCTTTAACTTCTTCAATTTGCTGGACAGCCTGTGAATCGCTGTGCGAGAGCAAAAAATCGGTTTCGTACCTCGCCAAAACTCAGCCACAGTGAGCTGGAATGCATCTAGCTGCCCCAATAAATTCAGATACTTGAAAGGCTTACGAGAAGAGTCCGCGTCAGCCTCCAAAGATATGAGACATCGAGCATGATCCGAAACACCTCCTGCCTCAAATAGCGCAGAAGACATAGGGAACGCAGCAAGCCATGAGTCACTCACAAGTGCTCTATCTAGCTTTTTGCTAATTGGAGAGCCCTCTTGATGGTTCCACCAGGTGAACCGAGTACCTTGATACGCAAGATCCGATAAGAAGCAGGAGTCAACAACTTCCTGAAAATCCCTCATACCAGCAGTCAGAGCAGGATAGCCAGAATGCTCATCCAAGTTTAAGATCTCATTAAAATCCCCCATTATCAACCAGGGCTTATTACGAAAACTAGCAGAGGAGGAGTGATTCCGCAGGTCAGTCCATAGCTCGCGACGCTCATCTGGGAAATTATAAGCATACACACAGGAGCAAAAAAAAGTCATAGCCACGAATCGGATCAGAGACAGAACAAGTAATTAGCTGAGCTGATGTAAAAATTGGAGTAACAACCACCTGATCATTCCACATTACCCAAATACGACCAAGCTGATGAGAAGTGTAGTTGGATATAAAAGACCAATCTGAGAAGCGAGATGACATGACCATATCAGCCTTAGTTTCTTTAACTCTAGTTTCAAGCAAACAACCGAAGGAAGCAACAGAGGAAGCCAACCAGTTTCGCAAAACCTTTTGCTTATTAGTTTGGTTAAATCCACGCACATTCCATGAAAAAAGTCTCATCTTCAATGCTTTTTACGAGTATTCTTCTTTTGGGAAGACACAACATCCCTCCCCCTAAGACTGAGAAATCCTCTAAGTATCGATTAACCCCTCTTGTTGATCTAGGTAGCACTGGCCGAGTAACCTGCTCAGATCCTTCCCCCTGTTTAACTGCTGGAGCTAAATCACGCTGACTACCCCTGGATACTGTGACTTCCGGTGGCAGACCCTCAAACTGATCTCCTGCATTGGCCTCACCAATTTCCTGTTCATTCTCTGACTGCAATTCACCATCTTCCAATCCCTCCAAGATAGCAAATCTAGAAGGAGAGACAGCAAGATTCTCTGCATGTAATTCACCTGCTTCTATCTGCTTTGAGGCTTTCGTAGGAGAGACTGCAGTCCACTCCCTCTCAGCAGCCTGAGCTGCTTCCTGAAATGCACCAGCAAGCTCCTTTCCAGCCACCAACTCCAAGCCAGTTCCCTCTTCCGAGACTACAGATGACCCACCTACAGAACCCCCAACTTATGCAACCAATGCCTCTGCATGAACATCAACAGTAGCAGCACCAGCTTCTACAGCCAAGCCACTGTCCTGACCCGTACTTGTTTCTCCCACAACACCTTCTAGCACTCTCTCCAAAGCTAAACCAACACTCACATCTCCTGATCTGCGCAGAAGCTTCACGGGAGAGGATACAACTGCCTTCTGACCACACTTAGCCTCAAGATGACCCCATTTACAACAGCCCACACACCTTGGAGGGAGCCAAGGATACAATACTCGAATATCAACAGATAAACCATCTTTTGCAGTCAGCTTGAACTCAGTAGGCAGCTCCTTTGTCAAATCCACTTCAACAAGCACACGGGCAACATTAAGATCTGTACAGGCCAAAGTTGCGGGATGAAGTTTCTTGGGATCTCCAATGAAACTAGCCACAAACTCAAGCCCTTTATCAGAGTACAAGCGATGCAGAACATTTCTGAAATCAACCCATAATGGAATCGAGCTTAACACAGGCTGAGAATCAACACCAGCAGGAGACCACTCCGATAACACCATCGGAACTCCCGCAATGTTCCAGAAGCCACGCCCCAAGATGCGCGACCTTACTACTAGATCTGGAACACGAAACTTCACTGTCAACTCATCTACCACTTGAACATCAATCCGAGGACTCTTACCACCTGAAACCCATATCTTGTTCACGATAACATGTATCTTAGCTATATGTGGAGCTGGATCGAGGAATCGCCCTATGAGAAAGCTTTTCCACAGTTGATTTTGGTATGTTAATACATCATCTGACGGCACCGGAGACCACCTGGAATTTCACGCGTAATTGCCGCCCAAGACGGCTTCTGCTTATCAGTAGTCTGAGATTGACCCGGATCGGGGTCAGGAGATGCCGCCGCTGGTGGCCTACGAAGAAGCAGAGAATGAGAAACCCTAATCGCCTTCACTATCGCCCCCTTTCGAAAACGCAGCGTTTGAAAAGCTAAATTTTTCAACACACCCATAACGAACCTCTTTACTCATATGATGTAATTGTGCCTTAAGTAGTTAGTTAGTACTGTAGTATTTCTGGACAGTGTTATATTCAAATATATTATGTCCACTAGACGACTTGAAATCTAGGATAAAGATTTTTTCCGCTCAAATTTTCAACATATATACATGCATATAAGAAACCGTTGAAGATCTTTTGTAAAACAATCATCTTTTCGTATTATAAAATTAACTTTTTTAAATCAAAATGGTCATTCTATTACTCAAACTTGAGGTGGTGTGACAAGCCACACCGGAATAGAATAATCGGAAAAAGAGAAAATAGACGGAAAAATTATCGCTAAGCAAGTTAACCTATCAGCTACAGCGATTTAACCCCATGGAACAAAAGAAATCGAGAGACTTGTGAAGAGACTCCGCATACTCCCAAATTCTTTTAACTCTGTACAAAAATCCGGTCACTCATCTGGTATGGCGATCATAGCAAGTAAATCCCGACTATCCATCCCAAAAGCCTGAATTCCTAGGTGGTCCAACATATCCTGCATTATCCAAATCAAAGCCTCAAATTCTGAGTGTAGAGGTGGAAGACGTCAGTATTGTTTTTGGAATCGATTCGAGAACAAACACCATTTACATCAAACAAGGCCCAACCCATACTGTCAAGCGCATTTCTCTACTTCCATGATCCATCCACCATACACCTATTACGCAGACTCAATACTTGTTGAGGGCCAACATTCGACTCATGGGTCAAATCTAGGTTGTTGAAGGAACACCTCATTCCAGACTCGCCATTCATATAAAGCATAATATGAGGAGGATCTCTGGATATTCCCTGAAAGAGTTTTTCATTAAGCGCCTTTCAGATAAACCATAAAATCCAGGGATAGGACTCGCATTCTCTAACGCCATCCCGCTCATTGTTCCATAATAGGTATGCCAAACTACTAAAAATACTCATGGACGAAAAAACACCAGGTGTCAAAGGAATGGGTTAAATAGGCCAAGTCTGCAAGGCTAGGAGACACTCAAATAACACATGAAAAACGGATTCACCTATGCACTCACATCTAGGAAAATGATTGTCACAATTCATCCCCGATAAACAAGGTTATTTGTAACAGCCATATGTCTTGATAGAATTTTCCGATAAGATGTCACATCTTTAGCAAGGATTTAACCTTCCATACATGTCTCTTAAAAAGGGTAATACTTGGCTCTATATCACAAAGGTTCCTCAACTAGATCTAAAAGATTCCTCATCACCCAATACCCATATTTCATTTTATATACATCTCAGGTTTAGTAAACTATCAACAGTACTCATATGCATGAAACGATGTACTGATCGGGAGACTTCGTACCAGAGGTATGTCCTCAGGATCCAAAAACTGATCTAACATTGCCAAATTCCACTCTTTAGGGGACCTGTCAATAAAGTCATTCACAACCATAAATGGATGCGCCACTAGGATTCTGACTCTTGTCGGTCTCACGGGCCGAACTGGGATCCATGGATCCTCCTAAACTCTGATATTAAGTCCAAAAAAATCTTACGTCTTCTGCCTAAAAGTAAAAAAGGCTTTGCCGCCAGTATACTCCGCCATCCATAAGAGGAGCCATCCTCTGCTGTTAATTGTAACAGTGAGCATTTTATAATATCTCTCTTTAAGTACTCGAGCAAAGAGATATTGTGGAAATCATAATAGTCGCCATTGCTGCTTATCAAGTAGAGCTAGATTAAATTCATGCAACAATCGAAAACCCACACCACCATCCGCCTTAAGAATACATAGTTTCTCCCATGTCGCCAATGAACTCCCCGGTGTGGCGGGTTTGAGCTCCACCAATACCGAGTGATAAACCCAGTCAATTTGTCACATATATCATGGGGAAGTAGAAAGCTCGACATAACTTATGTCGGAAGCGCTAAAGCAACGACTTTAATCAGTATCTCATTATTGCATTTCGATAACCACTTAGTAAACTACATATTGACTCTGCTCTATAACCGGTCCTGAATAAAGGCGAAGACTTTACATTTAGAACCGCTAATATTTTCTGGAATACCCAAGTAGGTATCTATTTCCCCGTCCTGATGAATATCATGATGAATACCCAAAATGCTCTTGAACTCATTTCTTGTATCGTCTGGGACATGCTTGCCAAACTTATCGATGGTTTACCAAGATTAATGCACTCGCCTGAAACCTTCGCGTATGTCTCGAGAATTCATATTTATTATCAAAAGCGTACATATTCATTATTTGCTTGTTTACCTCTACTTAATATTTCAAAAGAAAAAATTGCATATGACACTTGCAAGTTGCAACATATATAGGCTAAGCGTAGATCCACCCCTGTATATATTAGTTATGTCTTCGATGAGAATTGAGAGGCAAATTGTGTTGGACCATAAGAGAAGATGAGGGGGTAACGAACAATCACATGTTGGAGAAGAGTCTTGTTTCACACCAAAAGAAGATCAATGGTTCAAGTTCTCCAAATCAAAACGCTTTCTTTATTGCTCAAGGAAAATAGGCTCAAAACCTTAAGCTACAAAAGTTCAAAAACCCTCTCACTAAACCTAAGCAAAAACAATTGATATTTATAACTAAAAATACCAAAGCCAAATCCTACTAGGAATATGAAACCTTTTTCCTTTTAGATAACTACTAAATCATTAACCAAATCCATCACTCGGTTTAGTTTGCTTCTAAAACCATTATTCGGTTTATTAAACTTTGATTGCTTGCTTCTCAAGTAAGTGAATTAGATTTCAAGTTTACGCCAATATTTCACTCCTTAAGCTTGAAATCTTCTAACTTCAAAAATTTCAAACCAATCAAATCTCTCATCTCCTTAAACTTAACTCGACCAAGTGGCTTGTCAGAATGTCCGCCTTATGTTCATTTCCTGAAATATGTTCCACCTCAATGCGCTCATCCTCAACACACTCTCTTATGAAATGATATCTAGTGTGTATATGTTTGCCTTTTCCGTGAAACACAGGATTTCTTGTGAGGCAATAGCCGACTGGTTATCAATCCGAACGACCGATTTTTCGCAGGGAGCATCCAAGATTTCGCCAAGAAGATCTTGAAGCCAGATCGCCTCTCTAGCTGGTTCTGTTCCTGCCATAAACTCCGCTTCGCAGGAAGACCGTGCTACAATATCCTATTTCTGTGAACTCCATGAAATTGAATATTCTCCAAAATAAAAGATATATCCAGTGGTACTCCTCCCGTCATCAAGATCTGTATTATGACTGCTATCGCTATATCTAACCAATCTCGTCGCAAGTTTTCTTGTCCTTTTGAAAGATAGACCGAGATTGATTGTACCGCGTATGTATCTTAGACAATGTTTTAAGGCATCACCATGTGACTCTTTAGGATTCTGCATATACCTGCTTAAAACACCAACACAAAATGAAAGATTTGGTCTCATATGAAGTAAATATCTCAGGCAGCTAATATTTCTTCTGTAACTTGTGGCATCTATGTCCTTTTCTCTCTCGGATTTTGATAGTTTTAAACCTGCTTCCATAGGTTTTTGTGAGGGATTACACCTCACCATACCTGCTTCTTCAAGAATGATATCTACGTAATTCCTTTGATTCAACGTGACTCCTTCCTTGTGTTGATGAACTTCGATTCCAAGATAGTAAGTAAGTCTTCCCAGGTCAATCATCTCGAATTTTAAAGCCATCTCTTTCTTGAATCCAGTATAATTTTCGAACTAGTTCCTGAAACAAACAGATCATCAACATACACTGCAACCAACAATATCTCTTGTTTTACCTTCTTTCGATATACTGATGGTTCTTTTGAGCATCTTCTGAATTGGAGTTCTTTTAGTATTTGATTCAGCTTTTCATTCCATGCTCTTGGGGCTTGCTTTACACCGTATAGAGCTTTATTTAGTTTATAAACTATGTTCTCACATCCTTCTACCTCAAATCCTTCTGGTTGTGAGACAAACACCGTTTCTTAGAGATCTCCATAGAGAAAAGTCGTTTTTACGTCTAGATGGTGGATCTTCCATCCCTTAGAGACTGCGATGTTTATGAGAAAACGAATTGTCTCCATTCTTGCTACTGGAGCAAATATTTCCTCATAATCAATTTCTTTTTTTTTGTACATATCCTTTCGTAACAAGTTTTGCCTTATGTTTGTTTATGCTACCATCTGAATTTCTTTTGGGTTTAAAGACCCACTTAAGTCCTATCGGCTTTGCTCCTGGAGGAAGTTCAACAAGATTCCATTTGTTATTTTTCACAATTAAACGTACCTCATCGTCGCACGCTGCCAACCATTCACGAGAATCTTTTGCTTCATAAAAGTTTCTGGGTTCATCGTTGTGGGAAACAAAATTCTCACTGTCAATGTTATGTGGTTCACGGACTCTCTGTAGCCAAAAATCGACAGATCAATCAGTGAATGTGAAAGTTAATGGATAAAGAATACAAAACTAAGTTGCGAGATAAGATCAAACAAAAAGCGTGAGTAAAACGAATATGCGAACAGATTGCGAGATTTAGGTTAACAAGATTCGTATGACGAAATTGAGATGAATAGCGAAGTAAAGACAATACGAAATAGATTGTGAAGCGAGATATGTTAAACGACAGTAAAGTAACAAGATTCGTAATGAGAAACAATATGAACATGAAAAGAGAGTCGTGGATCAAAACATGAATGGATACGAATAACAACAATCAAAACACACAGTTAACGAAGAAAGTATAAGGGATCTTATTCGAATTTGTGGTCTAAGCGTGCGCAACCGGTGTTAAGTCGTGGCCGCAAGAACTGTTGGCGACGATTATCTAGAACTACAGAGTAGACTCGTAACCTAGTTGAGACGCAGCTCGCTAACAAAAACAAAGTAAGAACCCTAGTTTTTTCTAAGTGTTTTGCGGTGACGAAAATTGTGTTGTATATCCATCCTTCGCACCCTTTATATAGGTCTTTATGGGCTTGGCTCGTTTCCTTTTTCGTCCCCGATTCGTGCATATCTTCTCCTGGAAATATTCATTTTCCCCGATTTGCATATATTCTTTTCGAGATCCTTCCTTATCTTCTCGAAACTTAACATTTTTGCGAAACCTTGGCAAACCATCATCGTAAATGGGCCGATCCTCGCCTGTAATCGTAAGTGGACTATTATCGCGGTTTGGGCCCTTTCGGGCCGTTTCGTGGCCAAGTGATTGTTACGATCCCTTTCGGGGACACCGTTTCTCGTAAGACCATGCGGTAATAGTTTCGTGGAACGATAAGACCAATCATATAGTTTAGACTCTTCTGTTTAAGTTAACCATCGTCGTTTTAAACGATCGATACGAAGTCCACGAAAAGTACGAATCCTTACGATTATCGTCACGACGGTTTGACGGAAACTCCAATCGAGACGAAATGAGAGACGATCAAGTAACGATTTGAAGAAGATGATGATCGGAAAGGACATGGTTCAGCCAACGGATAACGGCTGAACGTTGTCCGCGTCCTAGCGCCATATGGCGCCAAGACCGAGCCCTGGTCTTGGCGCCAAGACAGACCTCTGGTCTTGGTCGGTCTTGGCGCCAAGACAGACCTCCGGTCTTGGTTTCAATCGATGTCTAGATCAGCCTCTTGTTCAGTCATCAATCAGTTCCAAGACTCGTTCGTAGGTTTGGCGTCAATCGCGTTTAGATAGTTCTCTGAAACGACGCGGTTCTCCGATGCTTTCAGTGGTTTTGTATCGCTCCGAAGGTTGTATAGTGTGGCCTTGTGAGAGTTGTCCGAAAGCCATTGATGTTAACTTTAGCATTCAAATGCTTTAGTTTCTCGCGGACGGATAAACTTCTTTGAAAGATAGTCTAGACCCCAATTGGCTTGCGGTCTAGACCACGGTAAATCTAGAAGACGGCAAGTCTAGACAACGGTGAATCTAGATGACGATAAGTCTAGACGACGTTAAGTCTAGACGACGGTGAGTTTAGATGATGATAAGGTTAGACGACGTTAAGTCTAGACAACGGTAAGTCTGGTCGATGCTAAGTCTAGACGACGACGAGTCCAGACGTTGGTCATGTTTCTGAGTAAGTCCGATTAGAAACACGATCTTGGACGTTGATTTCGAGATGGTTGTTTTTGACACCAACATTCGTTGATACTCATGAGTAGGTATTCTACTTCTTTTTCGACTAGCAGTACAAAGTCCATGAGATTTTTTGGATGACTTCTCACACACTGTGATCTCCTCAGGTGTGGTTCTTGATGATTGTGACCTATGTCAGTCGTGTCATGTTCTGTTTCTTCTTTACTAGCAGAGCTAGTTTCGTTGTCATGCTCTGTTTCGTGTTTTTGAATTGTGTTAGATCCTTCATTCAACTCGTTCACATTATCTTCCAGTGGGGCCTCGATCTGGTTTCGCAGATCGGTGATGATCCCATGGTTGCCATACTTTTCGGTGAGTATGAAATTGGATTAATATGAAATAAATTGCGAAGCAATATGAATTAACGGTGACCAAGTAACAGGATTCGTGAAACAAGTTAACGTGAACGAATTCAAAGTGAATAAGAGAACGAATCTAAAGTATGCAAAAAACTTAAAGGAAGAAGGATTCGACAGACACAGTTAACAAAGAAGTTAAGGGATCTTATTCGAATTNCAACCGGTGTTTAAGCCGTGGCCGCAGGATCTGTTGGTGACGATTACCTAGAACTACAACGTAGACTCGTAACCTAGTTGAGACGCAGCTCGCTAACGAAAACGAAAATAAGAACCCTATTTTTTTAAGTGTTTTGTGGTGACGAAAAGCTCTGTGAATGAATGAATGTATCTCCCCCAGTGTCCTTTGCTTCGCGTCCTTTATATAGATCTTCGTGGGCTGGCTCGATTTCCTTTTCCGTCCCGATTTGTGCATATCTTCTCGCGGGAATATTCCTTTTTCCCTGATTTTCCTAAATCTTTTCGAGATCCTTCCTTATCTTCCGAGAACTTAACATTTTCGCGAGATCCTGATGAACCGTCATTACAAGTGGGCCGGTTCTCGCCCGAAAAATCGTAAGTGGACGGTTATCGCAGTTTAGGCCCTTTCGGGCCGTTTCGCGGTTAAGTGACCTTTACGATTTATCGCGGAAAACCGTTTCTCGTAGGAATAAGCGGCAACGGCTCCGTGGACTGATGTGATCAATCGTATAGTTTAGACTCTTCCGGTGCTTAAGTTAACCGTCGTCGTTTTATAAGAATGATACGAAATCCACGGAAAGTACGACTTCTTGCGATTCTTGCCATGACGGTTTGACGGAAACTCTAATCGAGACGCAACAAGAGATGATCAAGTGACGATTCGAAGGAAATGACGATCGGAAGGGACGTGGTTCAGTCAACGGACTACGGCTGAACATTATCCGAGTCTCAGCGCCAACTGGCGCCAAGACAGATACTCTATTCTGGCGCCAATTGGCGCCAAGGACGCAGCTTGGTCCTGGCACCAATTGGCGCCTAGACAGACACTCTTGGCGCCAATTGGCGCCAAGACGGGCCTCGGGTCTTGGTTCAATCGACGTCTAGATCGGCTTCTAGTTCGGTCGTCAATCGGTTCCAAGACTCGTTCGTGGGTCCTGCGTCAATCGGCATTTTAGACATTTTATCGAAGCGACGCGGTTCTCCAATGCTTTTGGGGGTTTCGTATCGCTTCGGAGGACGTATCGTGTGGCCTTGTGAGTGTTTTGGCACTCGGATGCTTTAGTTGCTTGCGGACGGATAGACTTTATTCGGAGATTGGTCGTGATCGACTATCTCCGAAGCTTTGAAGCAATGGTCGGAAAGAGATAGCCTGAATGATGAGAATCTCGGAGCTTCAGATATCCTTACGATTCTCATGTCCGAAGGAGAAAACATCGTTTCCGTGGTCCTTTTCGGCATCGATTTCGTCGGGACAGTTTTTGACCCCAACAGTTAGCCCCCTAGT
>OVAN01007916.1:0-18954 GCA_900406275.1 Anastatica hierochuntica | reverse complement strand
AAGCTCCGTTCCTGTAAAAACATCAAAGAACAACAAACCGCGCAAAAACGACCCAAATACATATTGAAAACCATAATTCTCGTATGAAAACCGTATTAAAAATCGATAAAATACGAATACATCAATGTTCTACCCATGGATTCAAGTCACATCTTGCTGGGAAGGCCTTGGAAATTCGACAAAAGGGTTGAACATGACGGGTTTACAAACCGTTATTCTTTCCATCATCAAACAAGAAGATTGTGCTAGCGCCATTACCTCCGCAGGATGTTTATGCAGATCAGATTCAACTTAAGCGCAACAAAGAAGAAGCTAAACTCAACGAACAAGCCACAAAAGGTAAGAACATCAAGGAAGTGCTTCTTATGGCTAAGGTAAGTGATATTACGAAAGCCATGCACCTTCAACAACCTATGTTTTGTTTATTTCCAAGAAACTACTAATGTCTTCTTCTGACTTTGCATCACAAATACCAAGTGATTTTAAGAACCTTTTACATGAATATGTAGATGTATTTCCAGAAGAAGGTCTGAGAGATCTGCCACCAATTATAGGAATTGAGCACCAAATAAACTTCATTTCAGGAGATTCTCTCCCTATTAGACCGGTGTACCAAACTAATCCGGAGGAAACCAACGAACTTCAAAGACAAATTGACGAGCTGATGGAGAAACAAGACATCCGAGAGAGCATGAGCCCCTGCGTGTACCTGTTCTTCTCGTGCCAAAGAAAGATGGAAGTTGGCGCATGTGTGAAGATTGCAAAGCCATCAACAATATTACTGTAAAGTATCGACATTCTATTCCTAGATTATATGATATGTTAGATGAGCTCCATGGTTCTTGTGTGTTTTCGAAAATTGATTTAAAAAATGGTTACCATCAGATTAGGATGAAATAAGGAGATGAATGGAAAAATATATTTAAAACCAAGCATGGGCTGTATGAATGACTTGTTATGCCTTTTGGACTTACAAATGTACCTAGTACCACGACATTAATGAACCACGTTTTGAGAGCATTCATAGGTCATTTTGTTGTTGTATATTTCGATGACATTCTGATTTATAGCAAGAGTATGCATGATCATGTTAATCATCACAAATATGTTCTTAAAATGCTTAGGAAGGATGTTTTGTATGCGAATCTTAAAAAATATACTTTTGGAACAGATCACCTTGTGTTTTTAGGCTTTGTTGTTACAACTCAAGGAATCAAGGTTGATGAAGAGAAGATCAAAGCGATCAAAGAATGCCCAAGTCCAACGAATGTGAGTGAAATTCGAAGCTTCCATGGGCTGGCTGGATTTTGTCGAAGGTTTATCAAGGATTTCAGCACCATTTCTGCACCCCTTACTGAAGTTATCAATAAGAAAGTGGGATTCAAATATGAAAAAGAACAGGAAGACGCCTTCCATCACCTAAAAGGGAAGTTAACCAATGCTCTATCACTTGTCCTTCTAGATTTTTTTAAACTTTTGAAATTGAATGCGATGCTTCTGGTGTAGGAATTGGTGTTGTACTGATGCAAGAGAAGAAGCCCATTGCGTATTTTAGTGAAAAACTCGGTGGGTACAAGGCTGAATTATCCCACATATGAAAAGGAGCTATACGCACTGATCCAAGCTCTTGAAACTTGGCAGCATTACCTCTGGCCAAAGAAGTTTGTAATCCACACAAATCATGAGTCTCTTAAGCACCTAAAATCGCAGCACAAGTTGAACATGAGGCACGCCAAATGGGTAGAATTTCTGGAAACTTTTTCTTATGTGATTCATTACAAACAAGGTAAGGAAAACACCGTTGCTGATGCATTTTCTAGGAGGTATGCGTTACTTTCTGCCATGGAAACTAAATTGTTAGGCTCTGAACAAGTGAAAACTTATTAAGTTGACGATCCTGATTTAAAGAGCATTTTAAAGATAGTGAGAAACATTCCAACAGCAAATTCTGTCAATCTAACGGGTTTTTATTCTTTGGAAACCATTTGTTTACCATATTGTTCTTTGCGAGAATTGCTTGTTAGGGAATCTCAAGAAGGAGGTTTGATGGGTCATTTTGGCGTGGATAAGACTTACCATGTGATGAAGGAACACTTCTACTTGTCGAGCATGAAGAAAGACACGGAAAAGCATTGCAGCAGATGCATTGTATGCTCGCAGGCTAAGGAAACGAGTAGACTCCAAGGTTTGTACACACCACTGCCCATTCTTAATGCTCCATGGGTTTATATTTCAATGGACTTTGTACTTGGACTGCCTAGGACTAGAAGAGGTAGAGATTCAATCTTCATTGTTGTTGATAGATTCTCTAAGATGGCTCACGTTATTGCTTGCCACAAAACTGATAGTGTTGTGAATGTTGCTGATTTGTTCTTTAAAGATGTAGTACGTTTGCATGGAATGCCTAGAACCATTTTTTCTGATAGAGATGCTAAGTTTCTTAGTTATTTTTGGAAGACTCTATGGTCTAGATTGAGGACTAAGCTACTGTTTTCTACTACTTGTCACCCTCAAATAGATGGGCAAACTGAAGTAGTTAATAGATCTTTGTCTACTCTTTTGTGTACTATGGTTAAAAATAATATTAAGTCTTGGGAAGATTGCTTGTCTCATGCTGAGTTTGCCTATAACCATTCGTTAATAGGACCACTAAATTTTCACCTTTTCAGATTGTGTATGGTTGTAGTCCTTTGACTCCATTAGATTTGTTACTGTTACCTCTGAAAGAACAAGCTAACCTTGATGGAAAAGCCAAGGTCGAGTACGTTGTTTCTTTGCATGAACATGTTAAGAAGAACATCGAATCCAGTACTGAAGCATACGAGAGACACGCTAACAAGAAGAGACGGGAGCTGATCCTAGAACCGGAAGATTGGGTGTTGATTCGTTTGACTAAGGAACGATTTCTAGAAGAAAGGAAGTCCAAACTGAACAAGAGAACCGCTTGTCCATTCAAAGTCCTAGAACGCATAATAACAATGCCTAAAAGATATATCTCCGAGGTAAGTATATTGTTAGCTCTACTTTCAACATTGCTGACTTGATTCCTTTTCTTGTAGGAGATGCAGTTTGAGGACAAATCCTTTTAAAGGAGGAGGGGATGATGCAACATGGATTGAGCTTGAAGCTGAATTGGAGCTAAGCAAGAGTGATAAAGAACTAGAAGATGAAGATGAGCCTATTTCCGCGATTTCAGATCAAACCGAACCAGACCAGGATCCATTTTTTGTCTAATAAGCCAATTACAAGATCTCAAACCAAGAGGCTTCAAAATCGATTTGCTGCATTGGTTTTCTATAAACCAAGTTTGAAATCAATTGAGGAGGAAAACCAGCATTCGACCAAGATCATTAATTATTCGGTTTTCAGCATTAATTTTTAGACTTAATTTTAATTCTTTTGGTTTAGTTTTGGCGAGTTTTTGGTTTAGTTTTTTTGTTAAACCCTAGTTGAATATATCTACTTAAACGTTGTTTGCTGTTAACTTTTAATTTATTCAAAGTTTTTATCAATTTATCTCTTTTCACAAAAGCTGTGAATCCACTGTTCATCTCTGAAGATTGATTGCTACATAATTCATTCTCTACAGCAAATTTTTTTTAGATCATACACAAAGTTCATTCTCTATATTTAAAACACTTTTCTCCATGAAACACCATCCCAATCGAGTTCCATCAATTCCTCTCGACAAAATCAGTCACAAAAACACCCACAAAATTTCAATCCATCCTTCAGAAAGATGAGGGACTAAAAACTTTCCTTCAAAAGCATTCGGGACTACAAACCTCCCATTCAAGAGTGCATCATATGGTGCATTCGATTTGATAGTATAAGTATATTTTTTTAATCGATATACATGATATTTATTTTTTTAATTAATAAAGTTTTATATTTCATTATCTTGTAGATAAAAAAAGCTAAGATATTTTTTATACAAGATCCAAAACTTAAAAAAAAGTTAAATTTTACCATGTGTAGGTTAATGATAAAGGATATCTCATAATTTGCTAACAATGTCAACATCGATATCCCATATATTCTTAACACTGAAAGCGATACCTTCAGCTCTCAAGCATCACAAGCTCACATAACGTTTTTGAGTTTCAATCAAATTAAATAGTGATGATGGCAGATCGAATTCATCACAACATCCTATTGGATCGAAGAAAACAAAACTCAAAAGAAGATTACTGAAGCTAATAGTTTGGTCGTTGATATTTAGATTTCATCAAACGCACAAATCCTTAAATTTTGAAAAGAAAGTGCAGCAAATAGGGGAAAAATTTATGAGATGATGAAATTTTGAATGCAAAATAAAGCTAAAAATTAGCTTTGAAAGAAATAAGAAAAATAAAATATTGATGTAAAAAAATAGATTCTATCGCTCATAATAATATTCATGAATTCATTCGATATGAACAAACAAGAATCATACAAAAAAGAATTCAAGAACAATAACAACAACCACCGCAGCTATACAAAACTTGTATGAACAATATTTTGGTCATCTTGGAGGTTTCAGATCAAATTTACATGACTACTAGTGTCTTTGTATTATTTAAATTTGTGTAATCATTATGCAGCCATGTAATTTTTGTAACTTTATGTATTAAGTTTGGCTAATATAATATTCTTGTTGTCTAAGTCTAGTTTTAAAATATTTTATTTTTATTTTTTCATTCAATTTTGTGTGTAATACTTAAATTTATAAAAAAAATATTTGAAATATTTATGAGATATAAATTTTTTTAAAGATTATAAAAAAATGTAACAGAGGTGGTAGAAAACATGGTTGGTTGTTTATACTCGGCCACTATCATTCGTCAGTACTGATGCTGAGGTTCTGTACTATTCCCACGACTGAAATTTAAATAATAAGTGTAATGTTTCTAAATTCCTCTTTTATGTATAGGGAAGCGGGGACTGATTCCAAAGATTATGAGACACCGATCCCGAAGACCAAAAAACGCGGTGTGAAGCGCATAAATAAAAAAGGTCTGAAAAACTAGACAGTATGTTCATCCCAGAAAAATGGATGAAAGAGCTATTCAAAAGTAGCAAGAAAGCAGTGTACAAGCCGGTGGATATGATTGACAAAGACGAATTCATCATATTTGCCACGATCCTACAACACTCTGTTCCGCGGTGAGTATCCATACTAAGTTAATGAATTTCAAAATATTTGTGGCCGACAATATATATTTAGAAATGGATAATTCACATTGTTTTCAAACACAGGCCTTTCACGCTCGTCACCGGCCATCAAGTCGACAATAAGTTCTTCTTGATAATTACCAAAAAACAACAGTGGGTGACTACTGAGGTATTACATGCTTTCTGTATACACCATTGTAAATTTCCCTTATATCCGTGTACACCATTGTTAAATGTTTCCATAAAGTGTACGCCATCTTGTGCTTCCGCTTTAACACCTTCTCTTATTCGCATTCACTTTAGCACATGCAAGTAATCATATCAATGATATGGAGGCGGTGACAACATTTTATTCTGTTCGGAAGAGCAACAATTGTGGACACCTCCTTTATTACTCTTATTGCATCAAGATACATGTCATTCAAAGCGTGCATTGACAAGTCTATTTTTGATTGGAGTAAAAACGTGAAGACCTTTGTCACGAGGAAGAGTAAAATCAGAAACTTGAGAACAGAAATTTTGAAGAATGTGGACATGGTGTACGTACCGATGAATTGGAAAGAGAAGCATTGGGTTGGACTAGTTATTAATTTGCGTCTACAGAAGGTTGGGATATTATACTCCTACATTGCGCACACAGATGATTTAGAGGTTGAGCTGCTCGTGGAGCCGTTTCTTGAGGCATTATCTTGGCTGTTGAAGAGGTACTTGCCACTGGGAGTGGCTGAATCCTTGTCAACGATGTCGTACACCTGGAGGAGGCTAAAAGAGTTTTATCAAAATCTGAGAAGCGGGGATTGCGGACCATATGCTGCCAAGTTTTTAGAGATGCATGCTGCTGGTGGAGGTGTGCACGAAACGGGATTACTCACCGACAAAGATGTGGACAACTTTCGGAAGAAATACACAATGGATAGCTATGTTGAATTCGTTGGTAATGCGAATGTTGTTAACAGTTGATTTTTGTTTCTATTGTATAAGTATGAGAACAGTGAAGGTGTTGGACAATTTATTTTTATAATTAACTATTTTCGAAATGAACAAACTATGACCATGATGTACGTAGGAAATGCAAATAGATCATGAAAAACTTATAAGAATAAAGAGAAGTAAACATGTGTCAAAATTACATAAGTCGTTAATTGAGTATATAATGCTTACACACCATAAAAAAAAGTGTGACTTCCCAATCCCAAAAACAAATGTTACAAGTAAAATACATATCAATGTCACTTGCTTGAACAAATGGATTTGAAGGATAATTATTTGAAAAGAACGTCTTAGTACCACCGTCGCATATGCAGTTGTCGCGAACATATTTTCTTTGGATTTGTTTCATCTTCGGTGTGCCGCGCCACATAACCTTATCTCTAACGATTTTTCTGATTGATTCCACCTCCTTTATCGTACTTAACATCAAAGGTTAGATCAAAGAAGACAAATTTTTAAAGCCTTCAAGTTTTTTTTTGCACCAACCCCCAACGCAGATCAAGATAATTCCATAGACATACTTTGTCTCTTTATTTCCGCTCTTCGCAGCTTTAGCCAAAATTTCAATCCCCTTGTATCCTTGTTCTTTCGGATGTAGATGAAAGTAATCAATAAGTCCTTGACGGTATAAAGCCTCTGGATTTCCATCTTCTAAATATTTCTTGAAAAATCGTGAAAACTTTTCACGGTTGTGATCACGCCATGGGATAAGAGGGATCTCATGGAGGGTGATTGTTTGGAAAACGTACGACTCGTTAGAAAGGTTTCGAAACAAGTTGAAGATTGTGTATGTTATGTAAAGAACAAGATGCAACACATGAAAGATCTCCACAAGATCTTTTGGTAGATGGCAAAAGATGTCATGTGTTGAGAATGAAAGTAATTATTGTTTCGACTGTAGTGATGTTTATCTATAGAAGGTAGAGCGGTTTTGACGAATGTATGAAGAGGTGCCATATTCTTTTATGACGCATGAAAAAGAAGAGGCACGATAATAGGGTGGTTTAATGTTTCATGACTCTTTGTTTAATACCCATTTGCATGAACATAAATATTTCTCTATAAATATATGCATTGCTTTAGGTTTTTATTTGTTTATCGTAGATCCAATCGTAATCCTTTGCTAATATATCTCTTTTTGTTTCAATTTGTGTGTGATTTTTTTTTACAAAACGTAAGAATGAATAACAGAGACAAAACCTACATGGATACAATGGTTCAAACGAAGAGTCCGACTCGAACGACGGAGTACACGGTTACGATAATGATGAACGGTCCAGCGATCAATGTGTAAAGCACGAGAGAGGTTATACTGAAGATATGTTTAGTGATTGTGAAAATGAAGACAAAGAAGAAGAAGATGGTGAAGAAGATGATGATGGTGATGATGATGATGATGGTGATGATGATGATGATGATGATGATGATGATGATGATGATGATGATGTCGACGATGATGACGACGACGATGATGATGACGACGACAACGACGAGAACGGCGATGAAGGTGGTGATGACCCTTCGAATCCCAAAGCATACTCCGGTGAGTGACCACCAAAAATAAAATAGAAGAACCGGTGAATCATCTAAGAAATAAAATTAATTAAACTAAGTGTTTTTTATTTAAAAAAATAAAATAGTATATATTTGTTTTGTGCTAAATATGAATATCAATATAGAGAAATAGAATTAAAATTATTATATTCCTTATTAAATATTGTTCACTGCATGAATTTATAACGCATGTATGAAGAGGTGCCATATTTCTTTATGACGCATGAAAATGAAGATGCACGATTGCAAAATAGTTGTCTACAATTACGGACAAGAAATATACAGACAAAATCTCTTTTCAAATAAATATGAAGAGATAATTGGAAGTGCACAACACATATATAGATATTGGCGAGGTAGTTGTAATAGGAGACCCTTGTAACAATGGTAGTTAATGTTAATCTCATCCCTTTACTTTCCCTTTTAAGTGTGCCAACTACCTTACATTAATGTTTGCTTAAATGGTGAACAATCAAAGAGTCTTCTTTCCCTTATATATATGAAATACCATAAGTTCACTTTTCTTCCAAATTTTAACTCTTTTGCAATCTCTCTTTTCAAATAACTTACTCTACACTAACCGTATCTGGGAAACATGTCAGCTCTACCCATTTTGCCGGATGATATCTTACTAAAAATACTGACTCTCCTTGTTGACGATTGTCCAACATATCTACGACCGTTTTTTCTAGCGGGTAAACGATTCTACCAGCTAGTCCACACTGAAGAAGTGTTACGTAGCTGCTTTTTATTTAGTATTTGTCAATACGGTAGAGATATCCAGGAATATGGAATTTAACGGTGTATTTTTTAGAAATGCATAGTAGCTCGCAATCCATGGGACATTTATTACGAAGCTATGCGCCTCGCAACAGATGGTAGAGACCTTTACAGAGCCATCCGTCTGCTTGAACTTAACGTTTCGTTCGAAGAAGCATCAACTCTTGTTTTAGGTATCTTTCATGCTTGCGTTAGGAACGTTATAAGGGAAAGCGTCGCATTTAAGATGTACGCACAGAACTTCGCGTCGCTTGACTCATTCAGACTGCATCACCTATGTGAGCGGATCAAAATTGAGCTTTCTTGGTTTTACAATTCCGACGAAGGCAAGTACGACTATCTGTTCAACTGGCCAGATGATGAAGTGGTCCAGTTTCCACCATGCATTGATTACCATCATCCTTTAGAGCCCTTTTACAACACGTTCAAGCTACTTCGCATGGCACAAGAAGTGTGTGACCTTCTATGACTGTATACTTTGGAGAATGTGATAAGTTAATGTATTTTCTTTTCGTTTTTTTTGCTTTTTAAGTATAAACTCCTATTTCCGATGCGCAGTTAGTGTTTTTTACTAACAAAAGTATGATTAGACTCATTAATGTGTAACGGTAAAGTCGCTACAAAACCTACTCAAATGCAGCTCATACAACCAATGTATACAACCGATATATACAACAATGGTGTTTGTAATACGTCATACACCACAGTGTACATGAGCTTAGATACTCCAAATTGTTCGGAACTAGTCATATACCTTAGTGTACAAATATAAGCGTGTACACCGTTGTGTACACAATGGATGTACACTTGATGCCCCATGTGTAGTTAAGGCGTCTTAACTCCAACAGAGAGTTTTCTCTTTTTGGAGGCCTTCCGGGAGGTCTTTTTGTGAAACCCTAAACCCTAAACTCTAAATACTAAAAACCTAAACCCTAAATGAATCGTCGCGGGCCTACGAAAGCCCAAAGCAACATACATCTCTTCATAAAAATTAGAATTATGAATCGTCGCGAACCTACTAAAACCCAAAGCTACATACATCTCTTCATTAAATTAAAATTATGAATCGTCGCAGGCCTACTAAACCCTTACGAACTTAAACGTCAGTATTTAATGAACACAAAATCCTCCAGATCATATGGTACCGATAAAGGTTTTTATTTTCAATATTTATGATAGTAATCATGACATATATTCCTCGCGTATTATGGTGGGGGATAGTTGTATACATTTAGGAACAATAAATATGGAGAGAGAATTTAAACTACACATCTTAAATATANGAGAGAGAATATAAAATACACATATTATATATATATATATATATATATATATATATATATATATATATATATTACGAAGTCACTGTTAATGTTTCACTTTTAATAAGTTTGACTAACCATGCATTTACTCGCTTGCATGGTATAAGTCCATTTAAATTTATCTTTTAATTGTGTCAACTACCTTACATTAAAGTTTATTTTAATTGTGAAAAAACGAAGGAAAGTTCTCTTTGTCTTCTTTTCCTTATATAAGACAACATAAATTGAAATTTAACCAACATCATAGAACCTTGTGAACCCAAAAAAATTTATTCTCCTCACATTCCTCACAAAATACTTGCTAATATCATTCAGAAAGTTGGTGAAGAGTAGTGGTGGCAAATTGGACCTTTTATCGTTGCGGGGAAATGGTCTTACGCTATCGTGCATAGTTACACAGTTCTGAGGAACTGCTACTTGGCTACAATTGGCTATGACCGGACTGATATAAGAGAAGGGGGTCGTTATAGGATTTTTTTCGAAAAATGCCTTGCAGCGGGGAATTCAGAAGCAATCTACTTAGAAGCTTTGCGACTTGCAACTCTATATTCCAACGTCTACGCGAATATGCCCCTTCTAGAATCAATTGTCCCACTCCGTCCATATGCAACGCTAGCGCAAAGTATATTCTATTGTTGCAGAGGAGATGTAAGCAGGACAACACAAGCTTTCAAGTTGTACCAAGACAATCATGCACCCTTAGCCTACGAGATCCTTATTCAGATGTGTCGGGTATTGAGAAGGGATATAGACCTATACTACCCAAGAAACGGTACATCAAATTGGCGGTACTTCAAGTTCCCCAAGGAGGAATTAGTGCCATTCCCCAAACACGAATGTATATTTTTCCACAACGAAAGATTTGCTCCACTTTGCAATGATTGTATGTTGTACCACACTGCATGTTATGTATGTGGTGTTCTATAGTTGTTCAATTCTCCGAATAATTTCTAATTCCCCGAAGTATTCAACAATTTCGCATTTACAATTACACACCGTTCATTTACTCACAAATAATTTCCAATGACTTATAGACGTAATATAACATCCACATATAACTTTGGAAACCGATGTTAATCCAATGATTTTGAAAATCGATGTTAAAAAACCCTAAACCCTAAACCCTTAATAAATTACTATTCATTAATTTCGCATTGACATAATTTACTATTCATTAATTTCGCATTTAAATTAGGGTCTTTAAATTACTACATCGTTCATTTACTCAGAAATAAATTTCCAAAGTCTTATAGACGTAATATAGCACCGACATATAACTTTTGAAATCGATGTTAATACAATGACTTTAGAAACCGTTAATACAATGACTTTGGAAATCGATGTTAATACAATGATCCGAATAATCGTGCCTCTTCATTTTCACCATGTCTGTTGTCCCTAAATTCACGTCGAAGACAGAAAGAGATGTCAACGACATACTCGCCTCTGCTGATCGGGAGAACCTTCCCATTCTATACCCTGCTGCGGGTGTCTGTGCTGACAGAACATAAATGACATGGTTTAAATTTTTACACCACCTATCGCAAGCTATCCCGGAGATCCTACGAGATAGTTGGGTTCATGGATGGCCGACGTACCGCTTGATTCCTTCGCATTATAAGGAACGTTGGTTTCTTATTTTGGTTGTAAGCATCGTTCATGTTTCCTTATTAGGGTTGACAGAACTCATATCAACAACCCATAATTTTTGGTTTTTATACAGTGAAAATACACATGGGATCCGAACTATACTCTAATGCTTTGGACGGAGTTTAATCTGATGGCAAGAACGATATTTCGAGCCCAAATGCGCGAGTTGCATAGGACATGGGCGTGCGGTGGAGAGAAACCGTCATGGATGATTACTAGAGCTTGGCTTGATTTGGTCAATATATTTGGTTAACTTGGCCCAACTGACATTGGATATTGACTGGAAACTTACTTTTCATTATTCTCTTTTTATTGATGTCATTTCATTATTCTCTTTTTATTGATGTCACATGGGGCATCAAGTGTACACCTAATGTGTACACCACGGTGTACACGCTAACACTAAGGTGTACGAGTGTAAGCGTATACACCGAGGTGTACACATTAGATGTCCACTTGATGTCCCATGTGCAGTTAAGCCGTACACCTTACTGGAACAAGTCATATAACTTACTGTGAAGCATAAGTCGTGAACCTAAATGTACGAGAGTAAGTGTGTACACCATGGTGTACAAATTACATGTACACTTGTTGTCTCATGTGTTGTTGTTAAGGTGTACACCTTAGCGTACAAGTTATCCAGTACACCACCGTGTGCTGAATATGTTGTACACCTACCTGCACATGAGAGGCAGTACACCAAAGTGCGAATGGAAAGTCGTACAATTTAGTGTACGAGAGTGTACATGGTGGTGTGAAAATTAGGTGTACACTTGTTGTCCCACGTCCACTTAGTGTACAACAGTAAATCACAAAATGTCCCCTCACAACATATATATGGTAATAAAACGGTTGTTCCACATAATTATAACTTACTTAATTGTTACCTACCATGCTTTAAATAATAGGTTATCACAAAAAAGGTTCCGCATAATTATGGCCAACATTATAAATCTTATCAAGGCAAAGGAGCTTTGCATGTGACTTTGTTGTGTCCACTTTCTCGACACCTTCCACACTTGTTGACCTTCTGCTTCTTCGTCGGCCTCTCCTATATGCAGAGAAATTAATTTATAAAAAAAAATGTATTTTCACATAAGTAAAAACATTATTCTCATAGGTATCTCTCCAACGGAGAGTTTTCTCTTTTTTGGAGGCCTTCCGGGAGGTCTTTTTGTGATCATCGGTTCAATGTCATTATCATCCCTTACCTCCGCTGGTATATCCAAAAAATCGTCGGGGTTAGGTAAAGGTAGAGTAATGACATCCACACTGTCCTTCCACTTATGTGTTTTTAAATGTGCATGTACATACGCCCTGTAACCCATCTATCGAAAAGTAGCTGATGCAATTGCATGGCAACATGGTATTCCAAGTATCTGAGATTCACGACAAGAACATGTACGCTTCTCCAGATTAACATGTTTAGCGTATCCAGCTGACATTGATGTGACCTCAAATCGCCACGTATCAATTGGTACCATCGAGTAACCCCCTGACAGCCCCAATTGTGCCATCAGCACTTTTTCAACTTCAATACTAACTTCTCGATCCATTTTCCGTATTGTACACCATCTACTTTTGAACCACCGACTAATCATCCGCCAGATAAATTTGAATAAAGCTACAATAGGACTGTCCCTTGCTAGAAGAAGTGCATTGTTCAGCGACTCAGCTATGTTTGATGACATAAGGTTGTACCTGTTCCCCGGGAAGTGAGACCACGTCAAATGTTCAACCTTTATTTTCTCCAGATACTCCCAACACCGTTTGTCAACCTGCTTAATATCATTGTAAATCTTCTTAAACTCTGACACAGTAAAAGCTTCTGTAGCTGCAGATACCATTTCTTTCTGATTTCTCTTTTTTAATCTAGCGTCGACATTCCTTTTGAGGTGTTCAAGGCATGCAACATGGTGGACGAGAGGATACCATTCATCTTTAGCATTATAGATACCTCCGAATCTATCAGAAATAAAAGTTAACTCCGAACTGTCTTCAATGATGGACTGAAGATTCCTAAAAAACAATGACCAAGAGTCATTGTTCTCGCTGTCCACCACTGCAAAAGCAATTGGAAATATTCGAAAATTGGCATCTTTTCCACTAGCCGAGAGGAGGACACCCTTGTACTTGCCAAACATGTGAGTACCATCAACAAATACAACCTTCCGTAAATGCTCCCATCCATCCGTACATGCCTTCAGGGCCAAGAAAGCATACTTAAATATTCTCTTCTTGTCCTCATCCAATTCCGTTTCAATATGACATATTGTTCCGGGATTAACATACTTTAACACGTAAAAGCATAGTGGAAACATCTTGTACGAACTCTCCTCCGTTCCTTGAGTCGCTGCAATAGCCAACTCTTTTGCTCTCCAGCACTTCCAATAAGTAGTCGTAAACTTAAACTTTGTCCGAAGGATCTTAGGCAATTCCATTGCCCGTGGTCCAGCTATGTGAGACTCATATCTTGATCTCAAGAATGCAGCTATGACCTAGGATGTTGCATGTTTTTTGTACTGCCCTCTGATTTCCATGAGCATGTATGCACCAGATTTGCTTTCCTGACCTGATACATCTCTGAATCCCCGATATGGCTTGCCATGATCTTGGATCATAACATTTTGCAACTATGTAATGCTTAGCATGCATGTGGTACCGGAACCTGAATATCTCCTTGATTGCAAAGATTGCACACGCAATTTTAAATTTTTCCTTGCTATCAAATATTCTGTACAACTTTATATCTCCATCCTCCTTATTGAAATTAATATTTTCTTTGACATTGAAGGTGCTACCAGCCATATTGTTAAATATAGGCTCAGGATCCTTGTATCCATATATTTCTATATGCCTTTTTGTATACGACTACCTCCATTATCAGGCCTAACAACATCATCCACCACAACAGCGTTGGGATGCGGATCCACAAAGTCAACACATCGTCTTCATCATCTTTGAAGTTTTGATTGCTTCTCTTGTTTTCTTTTGGAGGTTTCACCAGAACAACCTCTTCCGATTCACCTCCTTACATAAGTTGAACTGTAACTCTTGAAGTACAACTATACAAGTTTGGGTCATCCTCATATTCAATGCATTCATTAGTTAAAGTAACAGGTTGTACACCAAAATTTGATTGAGTCGACACACTGTCATTATCCTCCTCTCATTTGCCATCATTTAATGCCAAGACATTCCAATAGTCATAATGGTAATCTTCATCGCTCTCATATGTGTCATATGTACTTTCCTCCTCACTTTGTTCATATGTGGCATCCTCACTATCATCCTCATTGTTTTCTTCATCATCTTCATTACCTTCCTTATCTTCCTCTTCGTTTTCTTCCTCATCTTTATTATCTTCCTCTTTCTTATCTTCCTCTTCCTCACCTTCATCATCTTCCTCTTCCTCATCTCCTCATCTTCCTCATCTTCATCTTTCTTATCTTCCTCGTCTTCTACATCTTTTTTATCTCCCTCATCTTCATTACCTTCCTTATATTCCTCATCTTCCTTTTTTTCTTTCTTCCTTATCACCATCATTGTCTCCCTTACCAGCATCATCATCTCTTTTACCATCGATATCAACCTCTCTTATCAAACACATCTTTATCTCTCTTATCAAACACATCATCATCTCTTTTATCCAAGAAATCAACACTTCCCTCATCTTCCTTACCATCAGCTTCCACATTTTTTGAAGTTGGCGTAAGAAGAACATCTTCTAATTCCTTTACGTGCTTTAAAATTTCTTCGTCAAACTCAAAATCAGAACAATCATCTAACCCACCTTTGCAACTTTTATTTTCAAAAACATTCCTCGACTGTCCGCCACAAGAGTTGCTCCCTCCGCCACTATCTAAATCAGCAAGTGTACAGTTCTCATTTTCCGAACAAATAGTCGAGGGTCCAACTGGAACATAACTGCTACCACTGAAATTCATATAACCTGAAACATGTTTCGTTCTCAGAAACACCAACTCATCACCGACTATTTCTTTGAAGGAGACAAACAAAGTTCAATGACTTGTCCGCTTGATGTAGAGAGATGAAATTACTCAAATAGACTTCTGTCTTCAGTTCAACTGGCGAATTTCCCGCCCAATAACATATTTCAATCGAAGCCACAATGTTCTCCAACCCATATAACTTAGTAGTCCCCTCCGCGAGATCAACCACGATTCTAAAGGCTGAGTAGTTAATTGTCCTTCCCATTCTTGACTTGTCAATCTTGAAATCCCATTCGCCATTTGCATATAGAATCCAGCGACCCGCCATAACGACAACAAATGAATCCACTACATCCTCAAATGACAAAAAAATCCTTAATTCGCTAGTAAATAACAAACAATTACTGGGGGTACAAAGCTAATTTCGAAAATTACCTGCACACCGTCGTTCATTTTTCCCCACTTTCTTACCTTTNCCCCCACAGTCTAGGATTTGCCAATTTTTTACTTTACCCAAATCTGTTTCTAATTGTGTCCACATAACCAATATACTACCTTAATTATTTATTAAAACTATCCTAAATTACATCAACTTCTCGCCAATTACTGAGTGCAAATTGGGTTCGGGTAACCAATTTAATTTCATATACCCAAAAGATTTGGCCCATTACCTTATCTCGTCCAACAAACATTTTCATTTCCCGCCAATTAGTTTTCGTGTTTATTTGGACTTCAATTAACCCGCCAACTTTTAAAAAAATTGAGATGATAAACTCATGTTTTTCTCTTTACGATTACCCATTACTATGTTTAATACGAAAACTTTCAAACTTATATAAGTGGTATATTGTTAAAAAATTTAATCAAGAATTTGAGTATTATTGTTACAACTATATCGGCCAAATTCTTTTTATTATTCTTCTATGTCATAATAGAAATTCGTAAAGTCTAAATTACCTTTGTGTTAAGAGAATGCCTACAAACTTGTATCTAATGTATAATACGCGAATGTGTATGTAATGATTAATACTAAAAAAGAGAGGAAGAAATACGATGCAAATACTCGAGTTTAAGTTACAAAAGTTGGGTAATTTAGACTTACCTATAAACTCGAAAGGGTAAAATGGTCAAAAAAAATATGGAGAGAGAAAAACTACCTATTTTCCAAATTAAAACTTGAAGTTACCTATTTCTATAATTAAAACTTATCTACTTTTCTAAGCCACCCAAAATACTTTCCCTGTGCCCATTTTGTGTTTTACCATAACTATACATTTAAATTTATACTAGAGATGAATCCGCGCGATGCGCGGCTATATTTTAATTTTATACATCTCAGTTGAACCGAAATGAATCCAAGAAAAATATCCGAACAGTTTTCTTTTAAGGTATTTTAGGTATCAAATATTACCCAAACCGAATCTGAACCCGGACAGGTACCCGATAACTTCGAAAATATCAAAAATTCTTGAAAATTAAAAATCTAAACTCGAACCCAAAACTCGAAATAACCGAAAAATCAGTAACTTCGAAAATATCTAAATGTCTCAAAATTTCAAAATCTAAATTCGAACCCAAAACTCGAAATAATCCAAAAGTTCAAATATCATGAACTCGAACACGAACCTAAAACCTGACTCAAAAAAAACGAAAAAAACCAGAGAAAATTTTGAAATAACGAATCAAAACCTGAAAATTCCAAAGATACCCGAACCCGAACTCAAACTTTTTTCAAGTATTTCAGAATTTTCTTTAAGTTACTAAATCGGATCCGAGCCCGAATGAATCCGACCCGAACCCGTTCCGAAAAATATCCGTACAGGGCTAAACTTTAGGCATTTAAAAATCAGAATACGAATGGGCCCGACCTAAAAATCCGACTCCAAATTCGACCCGAATGCTCACCCATGCATATAAAATATGTAATTAAAGATATTTAAGACAAAGTTATTTTATCTATTATTATTTATAGAAAAATTAGTTTTTTTTTGTAAACCACACATTAATTAAATATTATCCTCTGAATTGGGCAACCAACTCAGAAAAGAAGAGTGTACAAAAATATAATCACGATAAAAAAGACGGGATCTTCGCGCTAGGCTATCTGTTTGAGTATTCATCACACGCGGGATGAGTGTCAGCTGGAAATCTGGATAGTGTCCTTGAAGTAGCTGGTGTTCCTGGATAGTTTTTTTTTTTTAAATGATTTTTTAGATATTTTAGTTTTATGCTTTTATTTTTTTTAAATCGAGATATTTTATAATGCAACTGATTAATTATATATTAATATTACATAATTAAAAATATTTTTATTTTGAAAATATATCCTTTTAGATATTTTCAAAATAATAATTCCATGATATTAAATACCAAATAAGATTTTTTTCTCTAAATAATATTAAGAGAATCTAAGATGAGATTTATGAAGTTATATTGTATTGTTAACCAAATAATGAACGTTATAATTATTTATAATGAGTTGAATAAATCCAAACTTAAATGACAACTTTTTAAGTAGATAGAAAATAGGACTTTGTTTTAATATAATTGATATAAAACAATTACGCGATATTATAAATACTTTTTAATAATATATTTTTTGAAAGTACTTTTTTCTTAAGATACTTTATTACTTTAAATTAATCTTTTAATAAATTTCGTAATTTTAAAAATATTATGAATACATTTTATTTTTTGGGGTGATTTCACAAATAACCTAAAATTGTTGGTCAATTGCAAATATAACCTTCTCTCTCATTATTTTTCAAAATACCATATTTTACCCTTCTCCAAAACTAATATTTATCACAAATGTCATTATTTACAAATTATTTAATTAAAACCACAATTTTAAAAATACAAACACACCCTTATCTTCTCCAAATATTTACCAAAATACCATCATCATCAATTTTTGCCAACCACCATTAACAACCAAACTCAAGCTCTAAATGCTACATTCAAGGCTAACATCTTCATATTTTTGCTCAATGTTTGTTGCAAAACCTCATTATCTCTTATGATTTCTCATTTTCAAACCAAAAAACTCTCAAGTTTTCGTTTTAAAAATTTCAAGTTTTGGGATATCGTTTTTCCGGTGATTTGAGCATAGATAAGGACACAAACATCTCGATTTTAGGCTTTGGACACTTGGAAAGGCGGGAACAAGCTCAAATCAACTCAAGGTAGCTCTAAAACTTCACTTTTGTTAAATTTTCAGATATGCGTTCTGCAGACTTCTAGTCTGCAGCCTTAGTAGACTTCTCTAGAAGTTTGCTAGTCAATGCAAATGTTAGTTTTGTAGTTGAAAACCATTAAAGTAAACTTCCCCGGAAGTCTTCATATTTCTTTGATAACAAAAAAATATTTAGCAGACTTCTGTAGCAGTGTGCTCTAAAAACATGTTAGTTTTGTNAGTCTGCGCGGGTTAGTTTTGTATTTGACCAAAATCACAAAATATTGACTTTTTGGTCAACTTTGGTCAAAAAGTGAAGTAGACTAGGCGGTCAACGCTCCAATAGACTTCTCGAAAGTTCTAATGTAGCAGACTG